>PVKU01009324.1:0-63102 GCA_004027475.1 Anoura caudifer
ATGTCCCTCTAATATTCCCTGGACACCCTGAGTTCTGGGCCCATTCCAAATCCCTATTTTGGGGGCCCCCCTCCTGGCTGCACCCTGCATCACAGTTACATGTGGCGGATCCTGGCCTACAGGACCCGTGTATGTTGTGGCTGCTAGAGAACAAATACACACGGACAGCAGAAGTCCTGTGGAGAAAAAAGGATGGCATGGCTGCTCTCTGAGGGAGAGAGAGGGCCAGAGGCCCCTGCCTGGACAGGCTTTTATTGCTTCTCTGGGTACATTACATGGAGGGTAGTCCTCATTTACTATGCACAGGTTCACTGCAGGGGTTATATATTATATAATATATTATAAAATATATTATATATAGTGTTTTATATAACCTAATTATGGGAATATTCAAGAATTTCTTTGTCAACAAGAACACGATCAGTTTTACACATTTCATTATATGTATGAGTAATACATATTACTCTCATTTCATTATATATATGAGTAAATGTGCTTTTATTCTTAGGTTAAATTCCTGGGTAACATGTTACTCAATTAAATTGGTCATTTTTTTGCCCATTAATTTAACAAGTGCTTTTGTGTTCCTCCATGTGTTCCAGGCACTGTGATAGTTTCCAGGGATTCGTTACTATCCAGGACTGGTCTAATTGTGGGAGAATAGAATTTGAACTAGCTTAGACTAAACAAGTTAATTATTGAGAAGTTTATCTAACAAAGACAGAGATACAATTTCACAACATGGATGATTAAAACCAAGTAGCCAAAAAATGTTAAGATTTTTCCCTCTGCATCCACCTCTTTTTAAAAAAAGATTTTATTTATTTATCTTTCAGACAGGGGAAGGAAAGGAGAAAGAGAGGGAGAGAAACATCAATGTGTGGTTGCCTCTTGTGTGCTCCCTGCTGAGGACCAGGCTCACAACCAGGCATGCACCCTGGATTGGGAATCAAACTGGTGACCCTTTGGTTCACAGGCTGGCACTCAACCACTGAACCACACCAGCCAGGGCTCTGTGTCTAACTCTTGATCAAAGTTTGACTTCACTCTTTGAGTCAGGGTTTACTTTTTCTTGCAACTTCTTCCCCATGATAGGAAAGGTTGCCATGGCAGTTGTGTGCATACCTTTTTATCAGACAGGGACTGATGGAGTGTTTTTCTGAGTCCAGGTTAAAAATTATTCAGTGAAGTGCTCTGATTGGTCCAACTTGGGTTAATTTCCACATTTTAGCCAATCCAGCTGTATGTGTAGGAAAAATCTGTTAAACAGTTCACAATTTTCATTCATTCATTCAAATCACATAATTGGAATGGAAGAAAATAGTAATTTCCATGGGAAGGAGCTAATTTTTCAAGTAAAGAGGGAGAATATGTGGGGCATAGGGAATAATCAGTCTCCTGCAGGTACCAAAACTTTGGGTAGTTCCTTCACTTTGAAATGGTCACCATAAAATGGAAATATTAAACTATTTCCAGAATTTTGTATAGCATACGTTAATAGCCATTTTGACCCTAATTCAACTCTTTGAAATGGGTAGGTAAAAAAGATTATCACCTACTTAATCATGGGGAAACTGAGGCACAGTAAATCTAAGTGATAGTTATAAAAGGAAAATGGGCCACATAGTTGCACTTTCTTTCTTTTGCCTAATGCTGACATACAAGGTCTGTCCAGAAGGTACCCAGCCATGTAATATGAAAAATAGAGACATTTGTTGAAGAAGATATAAGAAACATTGTATATAAGACAATGATGCCTCAGTGCCCTTCAAAGTAGGCACCTTGGGACCTCACGTATCCCTCCCTATTGCCATCAGCTGCCCTGTCATATTTCCCTTAACCAAATGGACGGTCTGAAATCTCTTCCCTTTCACAGGCGATTTGAGTTTTGAGAAAAGCCAGAAGTCATAGGGCACCGAATCTGGCCTGTAGGGGTGCCGAGTCACCTGGGTGATTTGATGTTTCTGCACAAGATGTGATGCATGAGCAGATGCATTGTCATGATTAGCTGCCAAACACCAGTTGCCCATAGCTGCAGCCTTCTGAATCATACAAAATAGCTTCCATGGAGGAATGTTCAAAGCTTAATGCAAATTCGTTGCTCTACTTGCTCAGTCATTTTGAATGTGGCAGTCACACAGTACACATACTCACTCAATGGCATGTACCATCCCCACTGGCTAGTACTGTGACGTTGTCATTGTTCAGGCATGCACATTCCAGTCCACTCTCCTTGGCTGCCAGGTTACATCAATGTCATGCAAACCATTCTTGTTATATTAACAATCATTGGACTTTTTCCAGACAGACCTCATATGTTCTATGACAAAGAGACATCTGTGTCATAGAAGTAAGAGTCATTACCCTCAAAAATATTAGTCAACTTTTCCAGTAAAGTAGTGTTTTATGAATTAGAGTTACAAACATATCCAAGTCATCTGTTATAGACTCTGGCCCCTTCACAGTGTGGAGTCTGTCTCTATCAAGCATTTAAATCAAAGCACTGGAAATAAGCAACTACTCTTTATCTGCATTTCTTTTTCAGAAAATATTCAGCACTTAGATATCCCTTGATTACTCTTATTAGAGAAGGTAGTTCTAAACCTGTGGAATAAAAGGAGGCAGATGAATGTACTCTGAATTCCCCTTTTATTCTAACTGTGTCCCATGAGATCTCACCAGAAGGAATGAGTTTCAGAAAAGATGCTGCAGAAAAGACTGACGAGTAATTATAAAGTGATCTCTTTTTTATGCATTTATATTTTGCCTAAGGACAAATGTATATGTGGTCTTTGCACTTAGTTAATATTCTGTAAAATAGAATATCATATGTATCTATAGATGGACAGATAGAGCAAGGAGATTTAGAAAATGAAGGGTAACATAAAACAATTTGACTAAAAGTGGGTGTGATTTTGTTACCTGAGCCTGCCAAAAATTCACCAAATAAAAATTATTTAATAGTCTTTCTGATTAGATATCTTTTATAAATTGGAAGCTGTGTCCTACTCCATCATAGGTTATGTTGTGAATTCTAATTGATGGGTCTTTATGAAGTATTTCCACATTGAGATGAAATGACAAAAAGCTGAGATGGATTCATGGACAGATGCCTGAATGACAATGTGGAGGTATGAAAGTATAGATGAGCCAAGTTTTATTGATTAATTCAACAGCAGTTACTCCTGAGAATTCACAGTGTTGATAGAGAAATAAATTAAATAGCCCTGTCCTCCAGTAGCTGATGGCACAGAAGGGTTTTAGATTTTCATTTTGTTTGACATTAAAACTTAATATTTTCTTAAACCTGAATACTGTGCCATTTCCTAGAATTTATTTTGTTTTGCTATGTAAGAAACTTAGCTTGGATAAAGAAATTAAATTGAGTTGGCTATGAGATAATTTCTGAAATAAACTTCACCAGAGTCCAGCCTTTAGAGTTCAGAGTTTTACAAGTGTGGTGAAATTAAATCAGGAGTCACCTGTTGTCTGACCTTCCTTCGCACACTTTACAGACACCAACTTCATAAAAAACCACTGTCACTTAAGTAAAATAAATTGGTCCGCCCTGCACTGCCATTTCCATTGAGAGGGAGCTGCATTTCCATCTTGTTTCTGTCTTTCTTCTTTCCATCATCATTGCCATTTCCACATAGATGCACAGGTAGCAGTCAAAGGAAAACTTATTAGGAATACAGTCTGACATAATAAAAAAAATGTAAATCATAGAGTTAGGGAGGTCTGGATTAGTTTCCTGATGCCACGAGATCTTGGGCAAGTCATTCTACCGCTTCCCTTGTCTTTACAACTGGGATAGCAACCGCTGCAGGCTGAATTGTGTTCCCCCAAAGTTCCTATGTTTTCATCATCCTGCCCTGTACCTCCGAATGTAACTGTATGTGGAGGTAGCATCTCTGAAGAAGTAATGAAGTTAAAATGTGGTCATTATGATGGGTTCTAGTCCAATATGAATGGTGTTCTTATGAAAAGAGAAAATCAGGGCGCAGATGAGTGAAGAGGGCAGGCCATGCCAGGGCACAGTGAGAAGGCAGCTGTTTACCAGCCAAGTAGGGGGGCCTCGGAAGAAAGCATCACTCCCAACACCTTGATCTTGGAATTCTAGCCTCCAGAATTACTTCGGTTGTTTAAGCCACCCAGTCTCTTGTACCTTGTTATGGCAGCCCTAACAAACCATCACAGCAACCATATTTAAAGTGAAAGATATATTAACTCAAAATATTATACTGTATACTGTAATATAATATAGTATCAATATACAGGAGTGGGCAAAAGTAGGTTTACAGTTTTTCTTATGGAAAAAGACAAATAATACCATAATTAATATATATTTGTTTTATTTGTCTTTTTCCATACAAACAACTTTAAACCTATTTTTGCCCACCCCAGTATAATAAATTATTCATACATATAATTAGTATGAATATTAATGTTAGTATGAACATTAGTATTATAATTAGTATTGTTAAGCACTAACAAAGATTTGTGAAGGAAATAATTGCTCCAAAGGAAAACAATGAGCTTATGATAATTCTTTTAAGCAAAGGGAAATTTGAGAGTGTCCCTGGAAGCTTTATATTTAGATCAATTTCAATGTGGAAACCATTGTCTTCTTTATCAATAATCATCTTCTTTCTCCTAGTGGAAGCATCCTGAATCTGATGAGTACAAATAATTTTTTAAGATGTTTTCTGATGAAATGTGTTTCTGAAAATATCATTACCGCTAAGACTCAAAAAGCATCTTGCCGTGTGTTTTGGTCAGCACTCCTGAACATGCCCAGCATCTATGTGCCATTTCATAGTACATGTGTCATGTAAGGAATCACGTCGAGCCATTGCAATAGTTGGAATCCAGTTTGGAAATAGCACAATGACTTAGCTCCTCTTCAGACCCCCCTGGAAAATCCATGATAACGTTCCCATCCTATGGTCCAACCAAGCATATTTGCAAGAACAGGGTTTGCACATGACATATAATTATCCAAGAAGAACATGTTTTTTTTTAAATGGTATTTATCACCAGAATTAAATAATGGCGAACTTTTTAACTCATGTAAGAAATTGGGTTAATAGGCAGAATTTAGTGGTTTTATACTTTTCTCCCCCTACCTCCTGTGGAACCTTTGGCATTGGATACAATGTATAATAGATTCACTCTGTGCACAAGTTTGGGTTCTAGTATCACCAAGCAAATTTATACAGAGCTGAACCAATACTGATTCTGCTGGGAAGTCTTACCTTTCTTTAGAATATTGTGACCTGCTTGACTCTGTTTTGTTGTTATGTTTGTCTGGCTTAGTGCTTTTTAAAAAATCGTTCTTTCTTCAAGAGAGAGGAAGAAATTGCCCCATACAGAGGGAATCCTCGCCTTAGCTGAGCCTTGTTTAGGAAACGGGGCTTGGCCATCCCTGATAATATATTTCACTCTTTGGCTATATTGTCAGTTTCTCTATTAGCTGAACAGTAAATCTGATTATTTCTTTGCCAAAGATAAAAGATGTTCTTTTATATTAGTGAAATCTCTTTTTTTAATGTTCGACCCCTTCAGTTTTGCTTTATTTAAGGCTACTTTATCATTGCTTTTGGTGTTTATTTTAAAAAACTCAGAGTAGGCAAAATAGATCACAATAAGCCATCCATTCAATAAATGCATTGCAGGGCTGTTTGTAAAACCCGTATCGCTTATCATTTGCCTCGTACTCCCTAGTGGCTCACCCTGGAATATGGAGGTTTTGTTGTTCATAGATTTTCCATCTGTTAATCACCCTCCCTTCCTGCTTATGGAGGATCTCTTGGTCTCTGGGGATTCCTTTAAGGAAGCTTCATCTCCTGGGTCAGCAGGACAACCAGAGGGGAGAGAGGGTTGAGTCGAGAAGGGAAGCTCTGGTTCTGCTCTTAGCACCTCCACGTAACACTAGATCCAGTCGTTTAATCTCTTTTAACCTTCATTTTTTTTTTTAACTAAAATATTGCCATTAGTACTTCAGTGGTATTGGGGGAAGAGGTATCAAATGAGTTACTCCCAAAGAAAGCAATTTAAAAGTCATTTACAGCTATGAAAATACAAGGCCCTACTATTGTAAACACCCTGCCAGGCTCGGTGTGTGTGTGTGTGTGTGTGTGTGTGTGTGTGTGTTGGACGGTGGGAACCATGCAACAAACTAAATAAAAGAAATCGAGAAACTGCATGCTTTAAGCCATCAGTCATTATGAGATCCTGGAGTGTTGTGCCTCCATTTGCTAGAAAAAAAAATATTTGTTAGTTTGACAGTCTTTCCATTTTGGTTTTATTAGCTATATAGTAATTAATATGAATAAAAGATAGCTTTAATAGCAATAGTTACACTTAGTGACATAATAAATTTTATGTCATTGGTAGTCCACTTATTTTTCAAGAGGATTTACCAATTGAAAATAAAGAACACAAATGTGGATAAGGTTGATGAGAGAGTAATAAAAAAGAACAAAGAAATAAGAACCTGAAATAATAGAAGATAGACATATGCCTAGTGTCATGAGATTTTATTCTAATTTCTTACACAATGTTCCAATAGCATCTGAGTAGGAGTTGGACGTCTTGTTTCTTATCCTGGCTTACCTACCAGGCGGTTTGCACACTGAGACTTATTTTTATTACTTAATTTATTATTCTACCTGTGACACTTACTCATGAGTAAATTATCTATTCTCTTTAAATTTCATACTCTAAGGCTTCCCCTGGGAGATTCTTCTAACTTGCTTCATTTTAACACCCACTGAAAACTATTTCAGGGAAAGCTGAATTGCTTTAGGTTTCCTTTAAAAAAAAAAAAAACATAGATATACAACTAGGATTATATTTAAATGCTTCTCTGGAGCCATTTTATCTGTAAATATTTGATGGGGAAAATAATAAGTTAATTTCAGGCAGTCTACTATATTTCAGGTAGTCTAACTTCATTTTTTACACACACATATGTATATATATGATTTTTATATCTAATGTAAATCTTAAAAAGGACCATGATTATATTCCCATCCTTAATATCCCCAAAAGGTAACACAATATTTATATATGAAAATAGAAGTCGAAACAGTGTCATAATGACAGGGCTATGAGGTTAATAGGTCAAAACAACAATAACAGTAATTATACAAGTGTTTCTGAATAAGGAAAAGTTGATCAACAATTAAATTGGATTCTAGTAAAATAACGAGTAATAAACACCATACATTTAAGAACTATTTATTGGGGAAATGTGTGAACTGGAAAAAATGTATCCTTCAATCTTGAGAAATCGTAGATAATCTAATTAATCAGCTGATTGTATAAGCACATTGAACTGTCCCCCACGACTTGTCCATGATTTCAGCGGGGGCTGTTCTACCCTTTTCTTCCCATTCCACCCCCTTCAAAGAATATACACCAACATGTATCTATACCTTCACTCTGCCAAAATCACCAACAGCACCATCCCAGTAAATAGCTAATCAATTACAAAAACAACAGGCCAAACTCTCATTGTGGTCCTTCTGAGACAAAAGAAGCTTGTCTCCACTGCAGTAACATGTCATACTTGCTGACTCTTTGAAGATGGAGTGTACCCACTTTATCTTGGTTAATGCTGACAGTGTGGAGATTCCATTTCTGAAATACGTGTTGTTTGTAACTGACCAAAGCAACCCCGGCTGCCAACAAACTAAATCCTGTGATGTTAAATGGCCAAAACACTACCATAGTAATTTTCTCTTCAGTTGAATTGATCATTTTTTTTTGCTAGTAAGCAGGAAATTTACATGGTTCAGATTTTAATAGATGTAATATGGTTTTGGCATCAGCATACTAAGCACAGAAAGAAACCAGCAATCAGAACTACTGGGCTCGGGGGGAAAATCATTTGATGTGATGTTGCACGGCTTAGAAACGAAAATCTGTAATGGATTAAGAAGAGTTCTTATAGTTTCTGGGGTGTTCCCAAAAAGTTGATTTGTAATCTACATTTAGAAATAACAAAATCGACTTTTTAATTTGAAAATGTAAACCAAAATAATTCCATGTTCCCCCTGGGACTGCAGGCATTTTATATTAAAATTAAGTGAAAGCTTGTATTTATCTTTTAAAACCATTCAAGATAGCAAAGCAACTGAGGAGAAAAAAAATAGCAGGTTACCAGAGAGACGTTGTAACTGTAAACTTCCTCTGAAGCCAACATTGGACCATGGGAGCGTTCAGGGTCTTTATCACCCCTACTAGTAAATTCAATACCAAGAATGCATATTTTAATATTTATTTCCACATAGCAGAATAAGCCATATGGTAAGGACTTTGGATGTTTTATGCCTTTTGGACCTACAAAGTTAGAGTTGTCTAACACAGTGACATCCTAAATTCAGAATAACAGAAGCAATAAAATGATTTTAAATCATGTTTTGTATCTACTTAGCCTAATGTCATCACAGTGAGATTTTGTTCTTTGTTTATTTAAAAGATGAGCCATGATGACCTCCTAACCATTGTATATAAGAGGTTGTGTATTTATCTTTTAAAATGTTCTTCCTCTTTATAATGAAAATTATTAAATACTGCAGTGGGTGAGTAATCGAGACAGAGGAGGTCTGTCAAGTTATTCGTACGGCGAGAAGGCCAGAGCAGCTTTTGGGAACATGCCAGATTTAGGGACTATGGCTTTGTTTTTGTTCCATTTTTGTTCTTAGGAGAAGATGTGAAAAGAATGAAGTCCAGTCAACATTGAATTATTGGTACAGTTTATTGTGTAATTATATTAAGCTCTGGGTGGTATATGGTAAAGACAAGCTTTTGGAGACGGGAATGTTAAGCTGCAGACTTAAAGGAGGTGCCACTTACTTAAGTCAGATATTTGGATCTGTGTTTCCAAGCAGTGCTAACAAATGAGATAGTCCCTAAAACAGTTGGGATGATCCAGTGAGTGAGTTTGAAAAGGTTTTGCAAACTGTAAAGCACCATGCATATCTGTTACTGTTGTCAGCTTTCCAATTGTTCTTTTCTCAGTGACAAAATCATTTCCTGGTCGAGTATGGGTTTATCTCTGTTACAGAATCTGCTATATATTTAGGGTAGAATAGTGTGAGATTTTATAAATTGCAACAAAATGTAACAGGCTGATTAGCATTTTTTGGTGATTCTATACATTCACCACGGAGTAACCTTTGGTTTTCCAATAAGGAGTAGAGGCAGTGTTTGTGACAGTGGTGATGATCCACAGAAAGAGTATTATTTAAATTCTTTGCAGATGAAGAGATATCAAGGGCAGATCATTGTATCCATATGTCTAATTTTAAGCAGCTTTGAGCATGTTTGGGGGATGATAAGGAGCAAACATTGTTTTGCATATGGTTTTAACCAGAACTTTCCATGCCACAATCCCAAATTCTCCAGATGACTGGAGGGCTTTTCAGACACTCTCTGCTAAGGATGGAAAAATTTGTAAAAGGAAAATAATGTTATGTTACATGTAATGTACAAACTAAACATATTGGAGCAGCTAGAACAGTGACCTTTTAAAAAGGACAAATTAGATTTCATGTGTCTCAGAATATAATGTGGCTTAGTGCTTAGACAATGATGATACATGAAATATCTTCTTATTTGTAGCCTCATAGCAGTTTACTTTATTATTTCTAAATGAGCTGCATAACTCATTTCTTCTTTAAACAACATCATTCAACCTAATAGTCTCCGTAAACTAAATGTAGACCAGTGCTTAAGATTTTCAGCGAATGCTAAAGATATCTGAATGCTTGCCTAATGTTGCTTTAAAATATTTTCAAGCATTGGACTGTGTTCAGTCAGAAACATATGAGACAATCTGGTGCCAAATGGTCTTTGAACTTGAAGACACGGTAACATATGGAAGTGCTCACTGTGGGTAACATACATACAGCCATAGAAACTGCAATCCTGCGGTCTATTCTGGCCACCAAATTTAAATGCGTTTCCCCAAATTTAGTGTTAAAGATTATATACTTTTTAAAAAGAAAATAATGCGATAAATAATTGATAATGATATAAGAAAAATAAAAATAAAAAACTTGTTTTATGAACCCAGATATTTTCATCTGATGAGGTGCGGATGTTTTCTTCATTTTTTCTTCCTGCTTGCTTTCTAAATATTTTTAAATTAAGATCTTGTTACTAACATATGGGTTTGTAAATAATAATAGTAAATAATAGTAAAAACACTGATAAACCCAATTGTCCTAATGACAACACCACTTGTTATCATACTGAGATTTTTTCTGTCTCCTATACCTTCTTTTACTTTATTTTTCTTTCTTTCTTTTTTTTTTGCAATTTAGTTTGGAAAAGGAGATGGAAACTATTGTATAATACCAGATAAACACCACCGCTAGGGGAAAATAATAAGGTTAATTTTTCAAAGGCCTCTGAAATTAATTTGTATCATCTTTTGTATAGCAACATAGCCGTGAAATAGGCAAGAGCTTTCGGTCATGTCAGTCGGTTTTCTGAGGCTACAGCTTTCTTCTCGGTGTGGGTGGTAGAGGTCCAGGCATGAAGTGATGGCCTGGGACCCTCCATGTTGCCTGCAGTTTTGTGCGGTGTCTCTGGAGCTCCCCCCAGCTCCACTGACTAGAATGTCCCGATAGCTAAAGAGATGGGGGGAGTCGCTTTCTACTGGTGTCTGTCCTGACAGAGATGGAAAATGAATCCCGAGCTTGAGGAAGATGGAAAAGCTGTCTGTCACATGTCCCAATGCTGTCAGACACAGCATGTGACTTGCCCTCTGCCATGAGGCAGCAGCAACTGAAGATGTTCAGAATGTCTCTCGCCAACATCTGCTTTGTTATTAATTCATTTTGCCTGCATCTTTAATTTGGGGTGACAGCCACCACTAGAGGCTTTGGATGTCATCCCTCTCAGTCACCAAATACTGGCAGGTGTGGGCTGCTTCCTCCCCACAGGAGTCTCAACAGTGTGCCTACCTCTGGCAGCACGTGATCTGGTGCCCTGATGGCTCCCTTTCTCCTTGCGTTTGCAGCTGGCGCTACCTACATCTTCGGGAAGAGCGGAGGCCTCATCCTCTACACTTGGCCGGCCAACGACAGACCCAGCACGCGCTCAGACCGCCTTGCCGTGGGCTTCAGCACCACTGTGAAGGATGGCATCTTGGTTCGCATCGACAGCGCCCCGGGCCTCGGTGACTTCCTCCAGCTGCACATAGTGAGTACCAGGCCTCTGCCTGGATCCTCTTGTCCTCCTGGTGATCTGAGTTGGTGAGCGAGATAAATACAGCTGAACGTTCTAGACAGATACGGCAAAGGGGTACATGCTTATAAAAGTTGCCTACAAGTGTTGGTGTCGTATCCAAGGGATTGTCAGTGTGTGTTAAGCCTTGTTCTCCCCTTCAGTTTTGAACCATGATGCCTCTAGAGTGCCTCAGGGATGGAAAATTAAAAGCCCTGCCCATGGAGACTTGCATCCTAACTGTGTGCTTTTGGCCTGTCAGGAAACTTTGAGCAGATTGCTAGGTGGGAGTAAGAGATGCACCTGGTGTGATTCATCTTAACCTGGTTTAGGCAGCAAAACCAGTTTGCATGTTCATGATCTCCTAGGCTGGGGGTTCAGCAACGTGTTTTATAAAGGGCCAGATAGTAAATATTTTGGTCTTTGGGGATCATACAGTCTCTGTCAGAGCTACTTTACCCTGCGGCTATAGGCAATGTCCTTTGAAAAACCGTATGTGACTGTGTTTCAATACAAAATGTATTTATTAAAACAGACTGCTGGCTGTACTTTTGTGCCCCTGCTCTGGACGGTGAACTTCCTCATAGAGATGTAAAAAACATGTGATGAAAAAACAAGGTCAGAGTGGTCGGGGCAGAAAGAAATGGGCACAGTGTCCAACAGCTGGTGTGTTTGTGTGTCCTGTATATTCAACACCAGCCCAATAGGACTGCGCCCTCCGTCACTGCAGATCATTAAGAATGCAGTGCAATTCTAAGAAATTAAAATGATTTGGAGGAAAAATTACTTCATTATGAGGATAGAAAATATTTTAATAGCAACAATTAACCCATTTTATCACCTGTGCAGTCTGCAGTTAAGAAAGTAGGCTAAAGGAGGATATGATTCTCATCCGTAAGTACCCAGAGTACAGCCACCAAGAGCAAAGAGAGGAATTGTTCTCATTAGTTAGCAGTGACAAGGCTAGAAAGAATGGATTTAATTTGGAGCAATAAGAATTCAGTTTAAATAGGCGGGGGGGAAGCAGTTAAGAGGAAAGATCAACTGGGGATTACCACCAACCTCCAGAAAGGAGGAAAAGGAACATTTGCTGGGGATCTTCGCATCCGAGTTTCACTAATGTCCTGCCTGCCAGGGAAAGCAGAGGCTGAGATTCCTTTGCTGGGGTCCCGAGCGGAGGTGGCTGCCTGGCCGACACCACTTGCGAGCCCAACCCCCAGAGCAGTGCCCCATGTCCAGCCCCTGCTCCTCCCATATGCCTTGGAAATAGGAGCGGCTTGAAGTTTGAAGTTTGAGCTGAAAGCTTGTCTGGTCTCCGTGCGAGCCAAGACTCTGTTTAGGAGCTCCGGGAGGAGCAGCGGGGTAGACATGATCCCCTTCACCCTCAAAATGCGGCAGAGGGGTCTTGAATAGGGCTGTGAACATTTAATGCGCTCTCAGATGCTTCAGGAGCCATAGCGTGCTATGAGTCAGAGCTTAAGCACTTTCAAAGGCTGTGCCATGGAGCCCAGGGAATGTCAGCCAGAGTCGTAGTTAGTACGGTTTATCTCTATTTGGCCTGCAAGAGCCACCATAATTTACAAAACTCAGTGAGATTTATGCTGCATATAACTTAATGACTATTTCATGGCGGTGATAACTAGGTGATTATCACCAGCTCACTTGCGTTTTCCTGGTGATTTATCTTCCTTTCTTGCTCGGTGTGACTTACTGAGAAAAATAGGATTTGGCGCGGCCACGGACACCTTTTGTGAGAGCCATCATGTGCTGCCGGTTTGTCAGTTTCTCCCATTCCTGTTTTGTAGAGCATGTCCATTTTTTAAGAGCAATATTTTCTTGTTTCCTGACAGTTTCCTTGAAATGGGCACTCTTTTTATAAAGTGGATGTGAAGGTTCTGGGAACTGCCAGGAGGAACCATACATTCCAAATTTTACCTCAAAATATATGGTACCCCCTTGGGTCCTATGGCCTTATTCCAGTGAAGCTGCCATTGCTTAAACCTTTTAGAAAAATCTGAACTGACTTTCCGTCCTTCAGAGCTTGGGGTACAAAAGGATATTATCTGATTTTTTTTTTTTTTTTGAGAAAAGGAAAAGAGACCCTATGATGTGGAGAAACCACATTGTTCTGGAATGCACCTAAAATGTTGGTGGCCATCTCAGGCATGGGGCTACTGTACTGGTACAGTCGTTTCAAACCATTTTGAAATTCCCTACTGGGTTATCTTGGTATCTACCAGGGATAAAAACTGCGTGACTGTATCCAAATGAAAATGTGTTTATGAAAACAGGCTGCAGGCTCTGTACTTTGGTGACCTCTGCCTTAGGCTACAAACTTCCTCATAAAGTTATAAAGAAAATGCCATTAAAACCGAGACCAGAGTGAGTGGGCCAGGTTCCTTGTCTCACTTCGGAATATAGGAATCCAAGTGGAAGATTGTAAGACTTGATTATAATACCAAACTCTTGTGTTGGGTATTTATACAGATGCATCAGGAAAGTGGAGCCATGAATACATACTAAGATACTTCTATGTGATTTTTACAATCTGTAAAACATGGATCTGTTTATTGAATGCAGTTTGTTTCCATGCACTAAAGAATATTATTTCCAAGGAAAGGATTTAAAGGTGGTGATGGAAGTAGAAAGAGTTGGGCAGGAAGTGAAAGATTTCGTTCCCCCTTACAGTTCACCTAGGAGGGGAGAAACCCACGGGGGGGGGGGGGGGAAAGTGATGGCAGATGTGAGAAGAGGTGAAAGCAGGGCAACTCCCAGGGACAGGGTAAGAAGAAAGAAGTGGGCCTGGGGAAGGGAGGACAAGAGGGCAGACTGCCTACAGATGTGGGAAAGAGAGGAGAGGAGAGAGAGAGAATGAATGAACGGAGAGTTTGTGTTTCATGAACTGGTGCTGAAGGCAGTTCCTAGGAATTCCTAACTGTTTTGAGTAGCAGCAACAGTATCATCGAAGAAGCCCCTGTTATCCCAAGTGAGCTCATCTGAAGGAAGAGGAAATGCTGTTACAAGAACACCCTGAGCTGAGCATGCATTCCAGATGAGACCTGCTGCGTAGGTCCCCAGAGCAAGAACAACAAACAGGCTTCGCTTTGCCTGTCAGCTCTCCGTGCCTCTCGCTCTCTCGCTTTCTCACTTTCAGCTTTGCACTAGAAAGATGTGTCGGGGCAGCAGGCAAATCCAGCAAGTAGGAGTTCTGGCTTCCACCAGCCATGTCTGCCACCTGTGCAGAAATGGGACTTTGTGGAAAAACATATGCTGCACATCCATTAGCTTGTCCTGGGCTATACACTGTCCCCCATTACGTATGAACTTCCTCATTTCTTTTCCTTTGTCATCCTGAAATCCCCACACATTAAAACTTCTTTAGGGAAATAGATATCTTGTTAAACTCACATTTCACTGGAGGCCCTTGAATCATTTCCTGACTGGTTAATGTAGTCAGTCTTATTCTAGGATCCTTCTCACACCAGGCAAAGATCTGCAGCCCTAGAGGAATTTGAGTTTTGTTTGGAGAGTTACAGAAAAGGAGGAGAAAAAAAAAATGACTAATTTGGGGATATACAGCATTTTGGGGAATGGCAGGAATATGTGGAGAATGCTTGGGGGGAATGAAGGTGCCAGTTTCCTAAGATAAAGAACACGTGCAGAAAAGGGGGGCGGGGCAACAAGACGAAGTTGGGTGGGGCCTGGACACAGTGTTTTCTGTTCCCCAGTTTGCTCAGATTAGCTGTCATTCTGGCTGAAGCAGCAGGGGCTCTTCTTTCTTTTCCTGGTTCTTTTAAACCTAAGTCTTCACACCCATCTGGGCCTCCTGCTGCTTAAATAGGCTTTGATAACATGTCTTGGACAAGACTAGGATTGGATCATGAGAAAAGATCAGAGAAGGCTAAGAGATCAAATAATTTGGCAATTATTTTCATCAAATTAGTTTACATTTCTTTGTTTTTGGTCCGTACTTCCTTGATACACGATTTTCTGTGTTTATGATATTAGTGAAATCACACATAAAGTGTGTCTGACAAAGGCAAACAGTTGCTTGTGGAAATACAGGTGCATGAAATGAAATTCTGTAGGGGCCGGGGACCTTAAGGCAGAGAGCTTTTTTAAGAATCATTATTTCAAATATTGGTTTTCTCCATTGAAATCTGTGGTTGAGAAATTAATCGTTGTCAACCCTTGGAGAGCAGCTGCTATTGTTTTAAGTGACATCTGCCCGTTTGACACCCATCTAGGCTCTATGGGGCTGTGTGGTGCTACCCTCCCCTTCACTCATATAACAGGGGAAATGCTGAAGAGGACCAGAGTGCCTGCTGCTGCTGGCCTGAAACTCTTGGCAACCTCCGCTCACCACTTACAGACAGAAGGTTGGGGCGAACTGGGCAACCACTGGCTTTTCTTTATGTGGTTATTGCAGAGTGTAAAAAAGACATCCTATTAATTTCTTTCTCCCTGTGTGTAATTTACAGGAAATCCTCTTGGATTCATTTTTTAATTATGAGCCTTTCAGGAACAGTGAAAATTTATGTGTCAGGGCACCTGTTTTGTTTGATCAGAAACTATAACCTTCCCCACTGGTTTCCCTTCAGACTTATAATGTAGATTCTTAAATAAAACAGGGAGGAGACCACAAAGGACCACTGTCCAGCCTAACCACCTTTCCTTACGGGCAAAGTGTGCTTTTTCCAGAGCTGCCTACCCCAGAGAGAAGGCTGGAGGCTGGTGGTATTCTCTCAGTGTCATGCCAGGAGAAATCAGATATTTATTAAGTTTGGTTTACATAGTATTGTTTTTTATCATTTAGAATATTTGAAGAGACTCCTGGAGAGTAGGGGGGAGCAGAGATGAAAATGATAAATGGTCTGTCCATCCTGTCTGTTGCATCTTTGAATTGCTGGCCTCGAAGCTCCGTGGGGCCACCTCTGTGTGGGGTATTTGTAGTGAACCATCACCATCTGCAGGGCTCATGTGTAGCAAGGTGAGGTGGCTGTTAGCTTAGATTCATCTCTGGATTTGGCCAGGGGCAGAACTGGGTTCGATTCGGGGACTGCATTTGGGGGAATCTGCAGAGGCATGCAGAGGAATGCTGGGATTTCTAAGACCGGTGAAGGAAGTGGAGAGGGAAAGAACAGGAGGACCACAAAGGTGCCAGCAGACGAAGTTTCAGCTCCCACAGAGTGCTGCACGCCTCAGGTCGGCTCTGTATTTCCTTTCAGTGCTATTCGTTCTTAGTGAAAAAGGCCTCTTTGGGTTTTCTGGGCTTAGTAGCTTTTCCAGATCACTAGACACTTCTGTGGAGGGGCCTGCTGGGGATCCTGTCTGCAGCTCCCAGGTGAGCCCTTCCATCCGGGCAGAGCTGGAGGAGGAGGTGGGAGAAGCCAGTGGAAGTGGGGATTTGATGGAGTGACTGCTTATATAAGCGGGACCAGAGGCAGCTGCCTGCATGGGGCTTTGTGTGTGTTTTCTCAGATCTCTGTTTCCCCCAAGATATTTCTACCTAAATCTGTTTACTTTGATTCCACACTTTTTTTTTTTTTTTTTGAGAGGCAGCCTGCCATAGTGGAAAAATGTATTTAATTTGAAATGGAAAGATTTGAATGTGGGCCTCATTTCTTCAGTATCCAGTTAGCTTATTTGGCTGGGAGGAAGGTACCCCTCCTCTTCTTTAAAATGGGCATGAAAAATCTTAAGTCACAGGGTTTTCTGAAGGTTCAAGTGAAATAAAGCATTTGGAAATTGTTTGTTATCAGCAAAGGACTGCACACCTGTCAAAAGGTAGTTTGCTTGATGAAATATCCAGAAGGTGGTGACTTCACCAGACCAAACAAACAAACAAAAGCAGTTAATGAAGGAAAGGCTGTTTTGAAATTGAAAGTAGAATCTCATTCTAAGTATTTTTAAAAGTCTGTTGGGACTGCTTCTGCAAACAAATCCCTATCTTATCTGATCAAATGCAAAATTTTATGAATTAATCAGATCCACAAGTGAGAGTTTTGGAGTGGCCTGTTAGCTGGTAATGGAGAGCCAGTTTTGTGTGAAAGAGGCCTGGTTATATCAACAGCATAAGTGGACTTCTGCAGCTCCCTGGTGTCTCAGTGTAGGACATTATGTCCCTATCCAGTGTCACAAGGTGATGCGTTGTGGCTCTGTTGCCCTTTGGTATAATGTTCCAGCAGGGTCTCTACTTAGCCCTTAAAAGTATAATCCACCTTGCCCTGAAGTTCCTTCTTTAATTGTACGAGCCATGGAAAATAGAAACATCCATCCTTCCCAGAGAAGTAGGGAAGGGGGAGGAGGAGGAGCAACAAGAAGGGAGGAGAAGAAGGAAAAGAACAAAACAATGACGAGGACCAGCAGAACCTCTCCAGGGTTCGTATGAAAGTGGATGAAACCTGGCCAAGGGCCCCCGATGAAAACATAAAGGGCTTGGCCTTATATTTGGGGATTAAGAGAGCTTAAAAAAGTTGTTGCTGGAACCAAGGTCTGAATATGGGTACACCCAGACCGAGAGGAGATGAGTAGCCACTACCACCAAGATAACTGGGAACCCAAAAGCACATATGCAATAAAAGGACTTCAGAGATTTGGATTTCTCAAAATTGGAAAGAGAAGTGAATGATAAATTCAATATGCAGATGAAACATACAATACTGCCATCATAAAAACTGAGCTGACAAATTGTATGGAAACTATTTTATGGCGGGTAGACAATTATGAGAAGCCCCTCGGCTCATAAAGATACGGCAAATGGCTGTGTCTTTCTCATTTATCACTTACACCAGTGACCCTTTGGCTATGAACTGATGATGGTCATGTTTCAGAATCCTCAACGCATGCACAGTTTCAAATTAGAAAAATTTAGATTAAGATAGCTTATGAGTGTTATTCATTATATGTAAGTTGAGTATCTTTTTATGTGCCAGGAAAAGTGACACATTTTGGGGATACTGTGATCAGCCTTGGCTTACCTGGAGCTAACAGACTGGAAAGACCACAGTAATTAAAATAGGAGAAATTAAGGTTTTTTGGGTTTTTTTTTACACATTCTGAGGTTATGTATATAAAACTCTTGCATAATTCCTGGAATATAGCAGACCTTTAATCATGGATAGCTTTTATATTATTGGTACTTTTTCTTCTGTTAACATTTTTTTAAAGTCAAAGAAACAAGTATATTTTATTGTCCTAATCAGGAAAATATGTTTAATCTGACCTCTGAGATTGTAACCTAAGTAATACAAAGTTCTAGGAGGAGCCGGGATGCTGCCAATTCAGAGCCAGCCTCGTGGTGGCCTAGATGCCGACAGTTTCCCAGCAGCTGACAGTTCTAAGTGACAGAGGCTTTCTGGACACGTGAACCTGAAGTTCCGCCAACAAGGCCACCTCCAGGCACCGTCAGGCGAGTGCTGTCACTCACATGACTTAGTGGCAAGCCTACCTTCACACCGTCGGTTGGATGAACTATCTCATCGACCCGCCACTTGCACTGGTGCTAGTCATGACAACCGGGGTATTGTTCAGTGCAGCAGGGCAAGAAAAAAGTCATTGGCTTCCTGAAGCTGCAGATGGATTTTCAAGCCCTGGCTGCATTCAGGAAGAATGGATGCGTACCGTACTGATGGTGGAATTCATTAGCCACCCTCCCCGAGCTCATATGCTTAGGTCCTGATGCTGTCACTGCTGCTGTTTCATCTTGTTAGTGTTTCTTTAATAGATGGCAGAGGGAATGTATAATTATATTAGCTTCAGAGACAGAAATGACAGCCAGACCTGTCATTTTCCAGCCTGAGATGACACCTTTGGAGCCTAGAATCACTTAAAGACATTTAAATAAGCCCTGTTGATGGACCAAGCTAACCTTCATCCTAAAGTCAGTTTATACTCAGGATAACAGGAGATGACCGGCAATTAAGTCTCATGTTCTATTCTTGATTCCTCAGTTAGCCTCTTTTAATTAGGTTTATTTTTCTACCTTTTTTTTTAAATAAAATAACAGGTATTTTAATGGCATAGATGATTATTCCCTACAGTTTCTTAGGACCATGTCTTTAGACATCACTACTATCAGCGCTAATACTGATTGACAAAATACCAGACATGAGACACTGTATAAGAACTTTGTTTACATTACCTTATTATGAGCTCACGGCAACTCAGTGGGGCAGTCACTCTTAATATCCTCACTTTGTAAATGAGACAACTAATGTTTCATGAAGCTAAAGAATTTTCCTAAGATAGCACTGCTATTAAGTGGCTGAGCAGGCCTTCAAATTTGGTTCTGACTCTTAGTTACTATTATATTCTTAATGAAGGTATCAGAGTAGAAAGTGTATTGGTGATCATTTTAATCCAACACATATTTATGGAACAACAATTTATTTGGAGTTGTTGGATGGGCCCCGTGGCCAGATGGTCCTTGAATGACTTCGTTTTCTGATGTATATCCTCAGACCTTGCGTCTCACCTCTTGGAGCATCCTTGGGGGGCAGCCGGTGTTTAAGGCCGTGCTTAGTTCCCAGAAGAACAAATCCTCTGATCTCAGTGCTCACCGAGTGCAGTGATGCATAGAATCTGATTACCCTTGTCATTATCTTAGCCTGCATAGTTACAAATTTTACTAGTGGTCGTAAAATTATCCAGCTCTTCCTTACATGCAAACTGCCATACTTAGGTTACTAGGTTCTTTTGGCAATGAATGCTACTGATTGACTTTTTCATGGCTACAAACTCATATTCTTAGCTGATGGCACATCTTATGTTTTTGTAATCTCTTTTGTATTTGCTCTTTTATTCATTGTCCAGACAGTGTGCTAACCATTTCATATATATCAATTTATTTAGTTCTCATGACACAGTCAAATTGATGGGATTATTTCTGTTTTAGAGAGTAAGAAACCAAGGCTCAGAGAATTAAGTAACTATTTGTTCACAGGTGAAGGGAGTGAAGGAGAACTGAAATATGGGTATGTTTGATGCTAATGTCATATATACTGCTTTCAATAACTGTCTATTCAATATTGAGGTCAGAATTGGTGATTCTAGCAGGGCCTGTGATATTTGTCAAAATCCACATGATTAAAAAGCAGAGATGGAGGGAGGGAGCACAGCCTTTTGGCTGAGGTAGAATGTGTAAGCGGAGGTGAGTCACTTTCTGTTTGGCTTCGCTTCCTCGTGTTACGCTACATTTTATTGCTTCCCAGTGTTTGTTCTTGTCTTAATGGTGTTGAGGCACCCGATTACGCTCAAACTGCTTTCTTAGACACTCCTGTGCAAAATGGGCTTGGAAACTAAACTGAGGTTTGAATGCAACATGGTAGACCAAGAGGTTCAGAGGTGACTTTTGTTCCCAAATGTTAACAAAATCCTCTCAAACATCGTATATCAGAGCAGACGTTATTGGATCAATCCATTCTCACATTTGTGCGTGGTAAGTGCTGTGGTGGAAGTCTTCGAATATTCTTGCTTGAAAACCCCAACTCATCTCAAATAATACAGAAGCATATTTAGTCTCCCTGCAGTCAGGATTTAATGTTTTGTGTGTTTCTAATTTAAAACCAAATATGAGCATCTTCACAGCAGCCCTGGGCTGTCATCCACCTGTATGTTAGCATCTAATGTCCAATGGCAGAGGAGAGTAAAAACTTGAAAGGCAGACCTTTACACTGCAAACCACATCTCCTGAAGTGGGAGCAGAATCTCTTCAATTGGCCCCTGATTGGATGTCTAATTCCTAAAGTTAGCAGGCTTTCACGTTTGCTACTTAGGTCAGCAAGACTGGAGCTGGTTTTGTTGCATAGCTAAACAGCAAAGCTTAAATTCAGTACTAAGGAGTGAAAGGGGAAAGTGAATTTGGTGCACAGCATTTCCTAGAACATGAATGCATCATGGGTAAGGGTCTCTGACTATTCACAAAGCACAGCCTTTTTTTTTTTCCTTTTTTAATAAAGAACACAAAATTCTTCCTGAGTTTTAGGTGGGGAATATACACAGGGGCATATTAGCAAAGAAGTCTAACATGAAAAACATCTTAAGATGAGAAGCAGGTGGAAAGAATAGAATTTCCGAGTTAAAATTGCCCAGGCAGGCAAAGATTACTAACCTAGTTTAGTGTAAAACAACTTGTTCATTATTTTTTGACTGGTTGCTACGACATGTCAACTAAGTGCTAGGTGCTGGAATACAAAGGGTAAATGAGGGAGACAAACACCTGTCTTGTGGAGCTTACACTCCAGTAGAGGAGGCCTCAGTGAGCACAAGCAGTCAGAACCCGAGCTCTGAAGAACTTTGTGAAAACATGAGGCCATATGTATTTAATTAATTAACTTATTAACAGACTGGCAAATCCCCACTAAAATTTTATCACCATCTTTGTGTCTTTCTCTATTTCCCAAATCTCCGTATGAACCTCTTTCACCCTTATAACCAAAAAAGAGCAGAGGGCCTTCCCACCAGCCGGGGGTCCTACTGCTACTACCACATGGGCCACTCTAGTTTGTTTTCAGTACCAAAATGAAAAGAAAGTGAATCACACCTTCAATATCTAGTTTGTTTTTTTTTCTTTTTTTTTTTTTTTTGAAATGACTATGGCCATTCCTCTTGTTTCATTTTGTAATTCTGCAAGATTCCCTCAGAACATCCATCTATATTTCACAGACAGCAAATTGCTAGAGGCATCCACATAGCACTAACGGAGAAAAAAAGAAAAAAAAATGAACCAAATGAAAAGCCCACGCTCCGTGGGAGACAGGCCACCTTATTTCTGGTGTACTTTTCAAGCCTACCTGGACTGTCATGTCTACATATTGAACTAGACCTTCCCTCCCCAAACCCAATTATTTACAAGAACACCCTATGTGGTAACAGCATCAGTACAAATTAGGTTTTCTCCTTCACTTAACTGAAGGCTACAAGAAACAGAACAGAGCCGCATGTTTTGCTTTGATTCCCACACAAACACTGCAAAACAGAGTGTGTGCCTCCTCCTTCAAGCTGTGTGTGTGTTAAACACATGTAAATGTTGGACTGAAATGCAGACGTAGTAAGTCAGCTCCGGAGAAAATCATGGAAGTGTTTTTCATTTCCCTAAATCTTGATCTCTTATCTGAGCAAGGCCTTTACAGAGATTCAGAGAACATTCTTTTGCAACGATTCTCCAAAAAGCAGTTAAATGGGTTTCATCCAAAATCGCGTATTCACCACGTTATAACAGACCCCCTTTGGGAACTGGGAACCTACCATCAGCTCTCTCCTTGTAAATTACTATCAATTTTTGATAAAGAGAACAACCCCCCCCCCCCGTAAATAGATGTGTGATGAAAGAACATAGATGCCACAATAAAAAGGTTTCCCTGTGTTTCCACGAATTGCTTCTTTGTTGAAAGTGAGTGAGTGCTTGGTATAAATAGTGCATTAACAAAGGAATCTCCTTTGATATAACCCCAACCCTAGCAGCAATACCAAGCTTCTTTTTGAGGCATGTAGATGAAGCTCTCATGTCCCTCTCCAAGAAAGCAACTGATGTTGCAAAACAGTGAGACTGCATGCCAGACTCAGTGTCCTTGGTTGTACCTGGCATGAGCTGGTCAGAGCACTGTGACATTTCTGAGCTGTGGAGGACAAGATCACAGGGCTGACACAGAATAGTTCACTTCACACAGCAGGAAAAGTGCATGTGTGCGTGTGTGTGTGCTTACAAAGCCTGAGCAGAGCAGCGCTGTTCTGTGAACTCAGACTCTCCTGCTAACCACCAAAAGCCACCCAGTCAGCTTTGATCTAGAACTAGTAGATTTTGGAAACTTAGCCACTGCTTTTCACACAGCACCTCGTGAAAACAAACCCCCACTAAGTCACTGCAGATGTCCCTAAAAGCTCACAGTTCTGCTTGCTTCTGACCTTAGGCTATTGAAGATTTGGTTCCTCTTGGGGGCACTGGCTGCTGTTTCTGATGACTGCCAATGAGGCTGGAGCCAACTGTGCCCTCCTCACTGGGCATGCTCTGTGGGGGCATATGAAGTGGAAGTGTTACTTGCCCAAGCACCTCCTTCCTTTCTGGGTTCATTGGACAAAAGAGCAAAAGTGGTATTTCTTCTTTTATTTTTATTCCCCCCCCCCCCCCGCCCCGTGTTCAATGATACTGCACAAACAAGCCTGCTCTCTCAGTTGGCTCAATCATGAGCTCCTGGCTCCTGATCTCAGAGAACAGGGCATCCCTCTTCTTCTACACTGTTGGCGTGAGGGGTTTGGAGAGTGGGCTCAGCTAGTGCCCCCTGGGCCTCATCCAATTCACAAATACATTTTAAAATTCAGATATTTCATAGACAAACAGATTTCCAGTTTATCTTAAAAAATCGGAAGGTTCAGTGACCCTAGGCCATGCTTCCAGGTGGCATCAGTCAGCTGGAGACCAGCTGGTCAGCAGCTGCCATTTTTACGGATGTAGCCTGTCCGGCCACCTCACTCTCCACCCATGCTCTCTGTCACACGTATCACCCAGCTTCTTCGTTCATTGCTCTGCCTGCCCCTCCCCCGCAACGTCTGACTTTGTGCCTCCTCTCGCACCCAAGATGTGTGAAGAGTTTGGAGTTGTACCTTCTCATACTATATGTAAACAGTGCCCTCAAGCATTTTTTATAGACACAGCTATGTTTAACACTTAGTTTAGAAGACCATAGAAGTTGACTGTCATATTATTATCCTAACGGTATATATTTGCCTACTCAGCTGTATTTGGGGCTCACATAGTCAAAAATGTCATGCATCTAATTTGTTAGGTGGCATAACACATTTAATGGTATTAGCTCAATGGTGGAGCTTCCTGGTTTTCAACCTTTGTAATGAGCACAGAATGATAATGTATAAGTGCAGATTTTGTTAATTCCTCTGAGATAAGTTAGGTATCACTTCTAAACAATGACATTACATAGAACTTGCATAAAATAGCACATTTTCTGTATTTTAGTTCATAATTTTACGATATTGGTATGTCAGAGTTGTCTTGACTATTCTTGTTTTCAGTGAGTCTTCATACAGGTCTCTGATTACTCAGCCCTGTCTTAGGGGTCTGCCTTTCAGAGGTGTTTCTGAGGACTCCCAATTCTGACAAGAGTAAGCGGTGGCACATTATTGAGGAACATGATTGATAATCTCTGTTTCTTACCCAAGGGCTTTGGGCTGTCTGTACCAAAATGCTTCAAATGCCTCTTCTGGGGACTGCTTTGCCTATTCATTCCTCAGAAAATCAAGAATTTCTTTATACCGAATCTTGACAATTTTACCTAAACATTTTCTTCCATTGCTTCAGGTCATTGCTTCCAGTCCTATCATCTTGAGACTATGGATATAATTCTTTCCCTTCAAATATATTGTTACCTGGAAAGTATTTATAGGCGGTGATCTCTGTCCGCTGGAGTTGCTGCTTTGACAGACTTACACGTTTAGCTCTCACCACCTCCCTTCACATGCTTTGTCTTCTAGCCTTTGTAGCACTTTTTTTTCAAGCCTCTCTTTGTAGCTTTTCTGATATTTCAATATTCTTCCCAAACTAGAGAAGTCAGAGTGGCATACATCTCAAGTATTACTGTGAGTATCTGATTTAAAGAAGGAAATCAAGGGAGAGAATTCCTCACAATTGGACTTATCTATTTGTGACTCATAAAATAAGCAGAACTGGTACAGGAAAGCTAACAGAACACTGTCAGCATCTTTCCATACGTGTTTTTAAACTTTCTTATTGACTGATTTGAGAGAGAGTGGAAGAGAAAGAGAGTGAGACAGACATTGACTTGTTGTTCCATTACTTTATGCATTCATTTGTTGATTCTTGTATGTGCCCCAACCAGGGATCGAACCCACACCCTTGGTGTATTGGGACAATGCTCCAACAAATTGAGCAACCCACCCAGGTCCTTATATTTTAATGTACTGTTAGAATAATCCTGGAAACTTAAGGGGAAATGAAGATTTTTCTACAATAAAACATTTTGCTTCCACTAGATACTTGTAACTACCCTTTAGAGTAAGACTTCTTTAAAAATCCAGGTTTTAAATATGGTTGTGTAATAAGAAGCTGTTTTTTTTTTCAATAGCACACATGCATTTAAACCAATATTAATATAAATATTAATAATGTTATCTCTGTCCCTGTGGTTTAAAATTAAGAAACATTATCGGACATTTAATCTGAGGAAGAAAACATTAAATTGCAACCACCTTGGTACCAGCTTTTAGTCCCAGTCCATGCCTGACGGCTTGGCAGGATTTCACCATGGTCTCCAAGTATTTATGAATGTCCATGCATAGCAGGAAAAACAAACAAACAAACAAAAAACCAGCATGCCGCATTTGTCAATCAATACATATTTATTTACCATATAGAGTATACACATGCTAATATGTTGTTTACATTACAAAACACACACACAAACAGAATTTTTAAAAGATTCAACGTTTCAGTATGTTTCCCATAACCCAAGTAAACCAGCCTTGGCACCCCCTGGGGACGCCTACCCCACTCTGGAGACCACTGCTCTGGGGCATCACCATGCAGTCAGAGCGAGTAGTAGGAAGCCCAGGATGAGCAGGTAAGTGCTGGAGCTCACCTAGGAGAATTTGGCCTTCAAATTCTCATTTTCAAGTTGAAGATAAGGAAGCTTAGAGACTTACCTACTTAGGGTCAC
Source organism: Anoura caudifer (assembly GCA_004027475.1). NCBI lineage: Eukaryota > Metazoa > Chordata > Mammalia > Chiroptera > Phyllostomidae > Anoura > Anoura caudifer. Next base: position 25,932 of record PVKU01009324.1, read on the forward strand.
AGACTTGGTTAATGAGAAAACTGGGGATGAAAGAAAAATCTCATAATTTTCAGATTGTGACGCATAATGAAAAGACTGATCATTCTATTTCAGTTGGACTATGAGGAAAGTGGGGAGTGAGCTCCTGGATGATGGAGTAGGAGAGGGGGAGAAGCCAGGCTTTCTCTTTTTTTCAATATAGTTTATTGATTATGCTATGACAGTTGACCTAGTTTTCCCCCTTTGCCCTTGTCTACCCGTTACCCCCAGTCTCTCCAGCAATCTTCCCACCTTTAGTTCATGTCCATGGGTCATGGGTCAGCCGTATAAGTTCTTTGGCTTCTCCCATTTTTCTATACTGTTCTTAACATCCCGCTGTCTATTCTGTACCTACCAATTTGTACTTCTTAATCCCTGCACCTTTTCCCCCTTTCTCCCCCTTCTCCCTCCCAGCTGTTAACCCTCCAAATGATCTCCATAGCTATGATTCTGTTCCTGTTCTGCTTGTTTGGTTAGTTTCTTACTTAGATTCAATTATTGTTAATTGTGAATTTGTTGCCTTTTTTTTAGATTATTTATTTATTTATTTTTAGAGAGAGGGGAAGGGAGGGAGAAAGAGAGGGAGAGAAACATCAATGTGTGGTTGCCTCTCACAGGGCCCCCACCAGGGACCCGGCCCACAACCCAGGCATGTGCCCTGACTGGGAATTGAACTGGTGACCCTTTGGTTCACAGCCCACGCTCAATCCACTGAGCTACACCAGCCAGGGCTTGTTGCCTTTTTAATGCTGATAGTTTTGATCTTCTTCTTTTTCCTATATAATTCCCTTTAGCATTTCATATAATAATGTCTTGGTAATGATGAACATCATTAGTTTTACCTTGTCTGGGAATTTCTTTTCTTTTTTTTTTTTCACATTCTTTTTATTGTTCTTAGTGGTGAAATATCATTGGACTAAGTGATGTCTGCTCTTTCATAACCCCTTATGTTGAACCCTCTTTACAGGTTCTCTGTCTCTCTCAGCTTAAAATTCAAAGCTTCTGATTCAATAGCAAACCCTTTAATAAGAGCTTGGGGGCTAGAACCAGACTTTCTGAGTTCAAATACTAACTCTGTTACTTAACAGTGTCGCTTAATAGCTCTGTGACTTTAGGTAAGTTACCTAACTTCTCCATGCCTCCGTTTCCTCATCTGTTGAAATTGAGGATATAAGGTTTCATATGGGTTGATGTGAGCATTAAATGAGATAATACCTGCAAAGCCCTTAGCACACTGCCTGGCCCCATCTTAAGGGTTCCTTAGATGTTGCTGGTATTATTGTTAGCATTTTATTAATATTCCTTCTGCAAGCTAAAAGCACCTTGTCCCCTATCATTGCATTTTATTTTGTAGCACGCCCTCATGCTAAACGGAGAAAAGCATTTTCCTTCCCAATTACAAACACATAGACGAAGGTTCGTGTTTACACTTACGGCCACAATCAGTCCTGAATCCCAGGGCAGACGGCCAGCCTGGTGTTTTGCATCAAACTGCATTTCCTTTCAAGGTGAACACAATGCATCCAAACCCCATTTAGCAGAGCAGGAACCCAGAGCCATTGTTTTCTCTTTTTTTCTCATTCATCGAAGCACCTCCTGCCTGTGCATGGGGACTCTCCTGCCGGAAGTCCACCCAACCTGAGGACAGCAGCAGTGGGAGGGTGGAAGGAGTGTCTGTTCATCCGTCTGAACTCTCAGCCTGTGTTACAACCTTAGTAGCCACCTCACATAGCCTGCTTTCTCTACCCCTTGGCGTGCTTCCATTTTCTCCAGCTCTCAGCATCGGGGAGTGTTATTAAATGATAAAGAGCTTGCTTTCTGGTTACAGACTGTGAGAGGATGAGAAACAATGAATGCTGTGACACAGTAGAGAGCATGTTATTGCTGGTCATGGGACTCCATGTCAGAGAGCAAGTCATGTGACAGAATTGCATTCCCCCATGGGTTATTAATGGGCCTTCATTCCTGGGAGGACAGATTTCGGTGTCTGGCCAATGTGATAATTACAGATATGTCACTTATCATAAGCGAGGCCTAACATCTGGGGCTGGCAGCTCTGTTCCATGTATGAGGCAGCCTCCATGCTCCAGAGACAAAGGAAAAGTGGAACTTGTTGGGGTAGCCCTTCCTGAACAAGGCCATCTCAAGTTGTCACCATGGGCATTGATCGGCCCTTGGTATTGAACTAAGAAAGGGAGCTCACGAAACAAGTAAGAGTGCCCAATTCAGAAGTCTTAGCCTAGCAACTTGGACTTGGACTAAATGACATTCTTACTGATGTGCACACACTTTCCTTTCAGAGGCCTGTCTTCGGGTCTGACGCTGCGTATGCCTTACCTTTCTCTGCACATGCTTTGTACCTGCTCAAGGCCTTTTGTTTTGGAATAGATGGAAGAACTGGGTCCCTATCTCTGTTAAAGCACCGTGTAATGTGATTTCTCTGCTCCCGAATTGATGCCCACTGTACATCAATCCAATCAGCTAAGTCTCCAGCCACACCTCTCTCCTGGCTGAGAAGGAAAATTTATTTGTAGGGTTTGTACAGGTAGGCCAGGTAATTTAGCATCTGCATTGGTAGTGAACCACCTACTATAAATACATGACTCATTTTACTCAAAGAATAGCTCAATAATAAATATAAAAATCCTCCTTTTAGAGTCCTCTTTTTCTAAAACCCTTTCAAGATTTCCTCTTTCTTACATTTTACATGATTAATATAACTAACCACAAATAGGCATATTCACTCCAGCTGGAGTGTGGGTGGGCATTGACCTGGGAGGGAAGACCTTTTTTAAAAAGTGATTAGACGCACTTTCAAATATCTAATAATTTCTCTTTCATGAGAAAGCCCCAAGTGAGGTACAAACTCAATTCACATACTTTAGAAGAATCAAAACATCCATCAAATGGAGTGGCTATTATCTCATACAAATGCCTGCTATTTGTGAAACATCAACTGGATGCAGGGGTGTGTATATGAAGGTGCATTTGTCTGCTTTTTTTTTTTCGTATAATTCCCCTCAGTGGTCTCAAAGGTAGAAACTATTATCTTCACTTCCCATTGAGAAGCCAAAATTCAGAGTTTAAGTGACGTGCCAAAGCTCCTGCCACTTGCAAATGGCTGAGACAAGATTTCAAGCCAGGTATGTCTAGAGACAAAGCCCAGTTTCTTTCTCCTTCCTGGGATTCCCTGGTGCCTATGCAGGTCCTTTGGGCAGGGTAATCTATTTTCTCCTAAGTAAATAGTAAATTCAGGGAGGGACTATCTTCAAGCAGCAAGATGAATCTTATTCTGTTTAAATATTGCTTCTGGCAAACTTTTGCCATTGTTGTATCATTTTAAGATTATGGATGTCCCTGTTTCAGGAGACAGTTATCTCATAGATGTAACCAACTGGCAGTTAGAGATCATAGCTGTGACCCAGACCAATAATGAGCGAGCATCGCCCTGCCTTCTTGTAGATGAATTCTTAGAAGTTGTTATACACCTGCGGAACGAGAGAGGCCACATCAGGATCATATCACATTTTTGCTGTTATTAATCTGGTTTGGCCAATTTAGGATGCCCCGAGTTCTCGGCTCTTGCATCCCTATGTATTACCCAAGCTCCAAAGGAATCAATTAAAATTGCAGTTGAATGTTAATGCTGAGTTAATACTAATATTGACAAAAACAGTTGGTCAGCTAGAAAAATCACTCAAATTAAACATAATTTTATGCTTCAGCAAGTGAAGAAAAATAAATTTAAAATACTTGAATTTGTCCATAGGTCCCTATTCTCCAATGCTGTCTCTTTTCAAAGTGATTTTAGAGGATATTCAGTTTTAATACTAATGTATAATTTTTCTAGGATAGACTTACCAATGAAACTTTCAAAGAATCATATTGGCACAGTGAATCATGTGAAATCTCAGAAGATCATTCCTGGCTTTCTATGGCTAGGCACTCTTGACACATTTTTATCAATTATAGATGGAAAGTACTTTAACATAGGAAATTTTACCAGGCTTCACTGAATAACATCATGCATTTCTTCCCCAAAAGTATACTTTCAATTTAGGAGACTTGTTGGCTAGTAAGTGCTTCAGGCATTAAATGATGCTAGGTGAAGAAATGCCAAAAAAATTCATAACATAAACACAAAAGTATTTTCCTTCATGAGTGAAGTGCCAGTGTGAGACAGCTCAATGTGACTGTGAACTTGACCAGCAGTAGATTCCAGCGGATGAGAAGTGGACATTAATTCAGGTGGTGACACAGAAGTTGGCATTGTGAGGATTTTTAAATTCCAGAACCAAATAGATGATCCACTGGGAGGCAATGTCCAGACAGATCAATATTGCACAAAAAGATAATTGCTTTTCTTGGTGAATCCTAAGAAAGGGCTGGGGCTTTAGGGAAATTGAGAGAGTTTCTTTTCTTTTTTTTCTTCCACAAAAAGGTAATTAATGAGTACAACAGACAATTCAAGTCAAGGTAATAGAATGTGAAATCTTGAAAGCTATAAATTCATAATGGATTCGGATTCATAGAAGGACTTTATCCCAGAACAGTGCCTACAGAAGCAGACAGGGCTGTGTGGATGACAGTGTCTCCTTGAGAAGTGCTTGCTGAAATCTACTGTTGGGCAAGCATCCAAAAAAATTTGTGCAAATGAGTTCTGCCTTCTAGTATAGCTGTGTAGATAGAAAAGAATCAACTATTTGGAAAAGGGGATTGAAATAGTCCTAAAGCTAGTTTACAAGATGAAGTCTGAAATTCACTTCATTATGGGATGAATGAGTGTGGATTTTACTCCAGCTGTGATCTATCATGCTTTCTTGGACTATAAAGAAGTGGATATTCCATCCATGAATAATACATGGGAAGATAATTTAGGATGTAAACTCAGAGCCTCTTTATTCCTTGAAATCTCTAATGGAATTTAGTTAGAAAGGAGTATATCATTATTAACCTTGCCATCATAAGGTGAGAGTTAGCATTGTGTATAAACTTTTTTTTCACAAGTTCTATAGTAATTAAAAAAAATGTGTGGTCTACGTTGAATGGGCAAAACCTGGTCATACTAGGGAGAGTGTCACAATTTACTTTCTTATCAAATTCCTCTGCCAGACCAGTCTCCTTAAAGACAGAGTCCTAATCCTGTCCATCCTTATGGGACACCCACACAGTGGGTGGTGTCCAACATGTGGCATGTGGGCTGCAGGCAGCCAAGGATGGCTGTGAGTGTGGCCCAACACAAAATTGTAAATATACTTAATACATTACTAGTTTTTTTTTGTGATTATGTGTCACATGTATTTAATGTGTGGCTCAAGACAACTCTTCTTCTAGTGTAGCCCAGAGATGCCAAGAGGTTGGATACCCCTGAAGGTGCTTAATAAATATTTTTCAATGAATATTCCAAAAGTGTATATTAATTACAAACTGAGCAAGTATGTATTGAATGTGCCTTTGATGCCTAGCATCTGAGAAATGGCTACATGTGTGGGTCAGAAACTCTGGGAGGCTATTCTTATTCTGTCAAAATTATAAATAATCTCCCAGAAATTTGAAAACTGGTTTCATACAGAGAGCAACAGAAGGGAGAAGTAAGTTCCAGTTTCAGCAAACATGATCATCCTCCAAGCCATCTTTCTTAGAGGCCTTGCATGAAGGAAAGTAGGAGAACATCATTAATATGGGTCTTCTATGCAGTGGCTAAAAATGGTAATCTCTGAAAGATGTAGATAGAAAAGAGTCAAATATTTAGAAAAAACAGGGCTTGAATTGTAGCCTTGGGAAGAGACAGTTTGAAAATGTAGTCTGAAATACACTTGTCCTACAAATAATTTTTTAAAACTTTACTTTAAAATAATCTCAGATTTATAAAAGTTGCAAAGATTGTGTAGAGAGGTCTTTTGTACTCTTAACTTGGCCCCCTCTAATGTTAACATATCACAAAATCATGATACATTTATCGAAACTAAGAAATTGACATCCATACAATACTATTAACTGCAGACTCAACTCAGATTTTTCTAGTTTTTCAACTAATGTTCTTTTTATGTTCCAGTATCCAGTCCAGGATATAACATTTCATTTAGTCTTCATGCCTCATTAGTCTTTTCCAAACACTGACAGTCCACAAATACTTTTTTAATTAAAAGAACTATCTAAAAGTATATTTGTTATATGAATTCCATCCTCTTAATCTTTCCTTTCTGCACCGGACTTGGGCATCAGTCACTTCCTTGGCTATTAATTCTAATTTATACATTGAATGTTTTTCCATTGCGCATACCTGTAAGTGTATTGATGTGGTCACATTCTGGGATGTGTATCACACTCAAATCCCTAGAGTATGCAAAAGTGCTCTTCTAGCTTTAACAAACCACCTTCTCATTCATCATTAGGATGTAGTATAGAATGGTGGTTGAGGACACAGTCCCTGGAGACTGACTGCTTGGATTTGAATCCTCAGTAGGGTTGAATGACATTAGGCAAGTCACTTAATTTCTCTGTACCTCAGTTTTTGTATATGGAATGCTAAAAATAAATAAGTCATGGAAGATTAAAATAAATAACTGTTTGAAAAGCACTCAGAAGAGCTAATTGGCACATGGCAGGTGGTATACATATGCTCTTATTATAGTTATTATTGACCATAAAAATCAGTAAAGGAAACCAGTGTAGGGTAGTAGAACAATTTTCCACCAGAATGCTGTGTTAATATCTTGGCTCCATATTTGCTAGGTGGGGAGTCTTTGTATTCTGTAACACAGATAATGATACCTGCTCTATGCTTTTCAAGGAGCTACATTAAGGTTCAGATGAGGCCTGAGAATGTAAAATACAAACCTGAACAATGACAGTGGAGGTTTTTTGGGGGGGGATCAAGGCTGGAACGGGAAGGACAGGGGATCCTTACCATGCAGCCTGGGTGGGTCCTGACAGTAGCAGAAGGTGTGTAGGTTTGTGGGAGGGGCTTCTGTTGGTCACAAGCATTGGGTGGTCCATGCACATGGACCAAAAGATTCTCTATTCAGAATAACAGGGTTTGGGAAAATTGAGAATATATATATGTATATTCTTTATTCTATTCTATATTCTATTCTTTATTCTATATATTCTTTATGTATATATATAAAGATATATATATATACACATAAGGAATATATATATATATCTTTACAATGACAGGGTTATTCTATCTCTACCCCAAATTAAATCAGTACGTACCAAAAAGAAAAGCCACAAGCACAGTCATCTGGGTTGATAGTAGTCATTTCATCTTTAAAAGGTGTCATCTTCTTCAATTACTCAAATACTAAAATGAAGGGGATTAACTGGACACAGAAATTCTAAATGCTTGAGCGAAGGCAGAGAGCCATGCTGGGGTTTTGTTACCTTGAAGCTGTCTCCATGCCCCAGTGATCTGGGAGTGGGAGTGCTTTGTTTCGTGAGCTAACTGACAGAGTTTTCTACTGAGAAAAAGCAGAGGAAGCAAAATCTTGGATCATTATTCTCCCTCCAGACCAGATCTTGCCTAATTACGTATCACACACACGTGAATATGGGTGAGCACGGTCGTCCAATTTCGGGTACAGTAGAGAGTTATCTGATCTAATCAAAGGGTTGTGTACTGTAAGAGATCTGATTCCCCATGCATCACAACCAGGGCGTACATATTTTCGTAGACCAGGAAGGCAGCGAAATGCCTTCTGTGAAATAGGACACAGTGTAACCATTCTCCATTATTGGGAAGGATTTTGCAGGGCCTCAGGCCTATCATTATGAATATCAGTGATCATTGTGGGAATCTGGGCAAGTGCTAGAGAATAGGAAGCTCCAATTATAGAACACTGGATAAAACAGCATTTGCTATAATTACACCGTGTTTAGATTGATAGGCCTAATGAGCAGAGCTCTTTAACCCAAACGTTGATTTTAGAATGAGGTGGAATTAGCGTTAAAACTATGTTAGTAAATGCGTTTACTGGATAGACTGGGTAGCTGCAAGTAGAATTCAGATTAGTTAAACTAAGATTTTTTAAGTACTGAACCACTGTCAGGTGCTGGTTCTAGAGATCCAGCACCTGGTTCTAGAGATCCAAAGGTTATGAAAACATCAGGGAGTTACAGCCTGTTGAGGGAGAGGGACTTTTAATAATAACATGACAGTAAGAAATGCTGATATGAAATGAGCACTTGGTAATATTGAATACTGTTCCGAATACTCTGCCTGTATTAATTCACGTACCTACTCACCATCATAACTCCATGGATGAGGAACTATATTATAGGTGAGAAAGAAGGAGGGTTAAGGAATTGATCCTAGGCCAGGCATGTAGTTAAGTGGCAGAGCAGGGCTTAAATTCATGTTGTCTGACTCTAGAACTTGGGCCTTTAATTTCCATCTTAGTATTACAGAGAACGTTTCTATATAAGCATGGTTAATTTCAAAGGGAGTGTCCCGGGACAAGAAGAAGTACAATTAACCATGTTTGTGTATGCTACTGGAGGTAATGAAGCTAGACCGTAATATTATCCTAACTCCTTTTTTCACTCTATTCCAATCATACTGGCCTCTGCTATTCTTCTGCCCAAATGTTACCTTATTAATGAAGCCTTCCCAAAAGCCATACAATTTTAGCAGCTCTTCTTTTCCATCACACCTTCCTACAGTTTCTTTCCCTGAATTATTTTACTCCATAGATTTTTAACATCGTTCGATATATGCTGTATTTACTTGATTTTTTTGTTTGTTTGCTGTTTGCCTCCCCACACTAGAATATAGGTTCCAAGAGGTCAGTGACTTTCTTTACATTGTTTATCATTGAATTCCCAATGCCTAGAATAGCACCTGACACATGTGGGTTCATTATGTATTTTTTGATTTAACAAATTTAAAAGACAGGAAGAAAACATGCCAAACTGTTAAAATGATTATATCTGAGTGTGGAAATTGTGATTACTTTAAAGAATGCATTTACTAAGTTCCCTATAATAAATGTGTTTCTTTTCTAATCAGGATAAAGGCAAAAAAAAAAAAAATAGACTAAAGTGAAAAATTAACCACTAACTCACCTTAGAAACTTACTTATTTTGTATTATTATTTTGTATTAGTTTTTTTTCTTTATTTTTATTGTTTACACTATTACAGATGTCCCCACTTTGCCCTGCTTTGCCCACCTCCCCCTGGCCTCACCCCCCTTCCCTGAGGCCATCACCCCACTGTTGTCTGTGTCTGTGGGTTCTGCATTTATGCTCTTTGGCTAATCCATTCACCTGCTTTCATTCCATTGCCCCCTCCCCTGTGACAGCCGCCAGTCTGCTCCATGTGTCCATGCCTCTGTTTCTATTTTGTTCATCAGTTTATTTTCTTCATTAGATGTGACATATACATCATATCCTATGGTATTTGTCTTTCTCTGACTGGCTTATTTCACTTAACATACTAATTTCCAGGTCCATTCATGCTGTTGCAAAAGGTAAGGTTTCCTTCTTTATGGCCACATAGTATTCCATTGAGTAAATATGCCACAGCTTTATTTTATTCACTCGTCTACGGATGGGTACTTCTTTATACATAGTGAGATACTACTGTGGAGATCCCTTGGAAGAGTTTTATCTGTAAAATGACCCTGCCTTTCCTGCTTACTGCAGACAGATGGTAAGCCTGACTGTTCCGCTCAGTGGGAGATCCACCTAGGGATTGTCTGTGTGACAGGTTCCACAGGCACACCCAGTAGGTATCTGAAAAATATCAGAGCCCAAACTGAACTCTTGATGTTCAACCTGCTGTTTTAACAGTGGTCCCCGTCTTAACAACCCAACATCAACCCAGCTGTGCAAGCCAAAAACATAGGCATCATACCCCACTTTCCTAACGCCATATCTGTTCCATCAGATAGCCTTTTGAATGAACCTGCAGAACTATCCCTATTTGGGATGGTAATAGGAACGACCTGTGGCTAACTAAGCCATCTCTCACCTCAATCTTTGCAGACAGTTTCTTACTGGTATCTGTTTCCACTCTTCTCTGACATCCCCATGCCCTGCCAATCATTTCTCCTCAAAGCAACTGGAATATTTTTTAAAATGTAATCAACCTATTTTAACTCCCTGATGATTAAAATCCTCATAAAGCTTCATATTATACTACCAATAAAATTTAAATATACTATGTTACTATAGACCTGAAGACCCTACAGGATCTGTTCTCTCAGTCCCCCTAAAGCATCATCCTATGCCAATCTCCCCCCCACCACACTCTGGGCTAATCAAATATGCCTGGCTTCTTCCAGCTTTGGGCTGCCCCCTTGCCCTGAGATATCCCCGCCTCAGCACCATGGTTGGCTCCTTCTCATCATTTATTTCTCAGCTCAGATTCCACCTCTTCCGACTGACCTTTTTGATCATCCTGACTTAGCGTCCCCTCTCCCTCCCCACCAATCACCCCATTCCATGCCTCTTTGTTATTTCCAGTGCTATTTAGTTCACCTGTTTGCAGGTTTAATATCTGCCTTGCCCTGAAGTGAAGGCACCATGAGGAAAGGGAATAAATAAATCACTGCTCTGACCTCAGTGCCCAGAATAGCATCTGGCTCACAGTAGATGTGTAACAGTCAGTGAATGTAGGACTAAAGAATTAATGTTTTTTTGTGGGTTTTTTTTGTGACATGTGTATGGAGGTTAGAGATGATGACCAGGGCATTTTGACAACCTATCTTCCATCATATCAGTTTCCTTAATCTAGGGCACAAATATCAAAAAAGCTGTTGCTTCTAGGAACCAGGAAATGCCATTGATTGATTGGTTGATTCATTGATTCATTTATTCATCATTTTTCACCTCTTAGGCATCTCTCTACAGGCCTCCTCTGTTTGGTATTCTGTTAGTTATTTTAGCCAAATGTGTATGTGGAGGGGATGGAGAATCAAGTAAATAAACAACTAATTCAATGCAAAAACTCTTTTCTAAATAGAGGCCCTATGTATCTAGACTTTTGGGCACATTATCTTGAGAATGCAAAGAACGGTTCCTCCGTTTCTGCTTACTGGAATGGAAAGTTAGTTAATAAGCATTTATCTTTATGTTTTCAGGGATGGATTTCTGTTATGATCATTTTCCCTATATCCGACTTTTAACAGACAAGAGGTCTGGATAAAAAGGAGGAGGAAAAACACAGACTTAATACAGAGGCTAATGACCACTCATCCAAACAAAACAGATACCATTTGGAAGCCTTTGCAGGCCTCTGGTAATCTCTGCTCTTCCTCTGGAGTGAGGGAAGCTGAAAAAGATGGGATGGTTACTGACTAATGGGGCAGTGATCAATGCTTTTCACTAGCCCAGGGGATAAAAAGCAAAATTAGTTTCCATCCCCCCCAAAAAAGTGTTTTTAAAGGCCAGTTAAAATTACTGACTTCATGCTTCACTGGGCAATTACAAGGAGCGTTGCTGCAACCTCTCCGCAGATGATTAGAATAATTGCTGTCCTTTCATCTTGCCCATCTAACAACATTCTCCCAGTGCCTCCCACTTCCCTTTGTGTCTTAGCATGCTGCCTGTATCTGCTTTACTCAGAGAAAATCAAGGCTTAGCATAATTGGGCCATTTCCCTGTCATACTGGTTTGCTTCGGAATCTTCCTCCTCTGTAGGTTGCAGTGAGGTCAGGCAAAGGCAGTCAAATGGCAGAGAAAAGGTTAAAAATACACATATCCTAGAACTACATACATACCACATGGGAGCTTCGGTTACAAAAGGGACTTCTCTTAATATACGTTAGATCAGGACATTGGCAATTCTCCTGCACCTGCTGGTAATCACTATAGCTTTGATGACAGCATGACAGGTACTTGATTTATATTGATCTCTTTTCATAAGTAGTAAGAGATAGACAGGGTTTCTATTAACACAGTGTTTCCCATACTTGTCTGATCATCAGGATCAACTTTGGCACTTGATAAAAATATGCCCCAAGCCATCCTGGCTGCTGTGTCTCAGTTGATTGAGTGCTGGCCTGCGAACCAAAGGGTCACTGGTTCAATCCCAATCAGGGCACAGGCCTGGGTTGTGGGCCAGGTCCCCAGTAGGGAGCAGTCAAGAGGCAACCACACACTGATGTTTCTCTCCCTTTCTTTCTTCCTCCTTTCCCCTCTCTCTAATAGTAAATAATAAAATTTTTAAAAATATGCCCTAAGCCTACTGAATCCAAGGCTTCAACAGGCCCATGGAACTAGATAGTTAACAAGCACTCTTGGTGATCAGAAAGAACATTCAGCAAAGTCCGGGAAACTTGGTGCTACTGATAGTCAATGGATTGGTTATGTGTCTGTCTGATGTTTTCCTGTTGGGGCAATACCTGGATCTCTTCCTTCGATTACATTTAGATTAAAATGCTCAGGGTATCTCTCACATTGAATTTTCCCAGTGCCCACTGCCTGTACTATGCGAGCAAGAGGTTCTTGTGGAGTATTCTGTGGTGCAGAGTTCACTCTGTTTTTATTATTAAGCTGAATAAATGAGACCACCAGTACATCCTCCTCTTTGTCAATGTTATGACAACGTACATTGACCTCATGACATTTGTCAACAAAGCTGCCTCACCAACTAAGCTTGGCTAACTGTGCTTCAAAGGTATTTGAATGTTTCATGTTGTAAAGTCTACTTTGATAGAAGTTAAGGGCTAGAAAAGTAGCAGACTTGTAAAATTTTACAGATGGCGGGACCATTGGAGGTCAACCATTACATTCTGATAGCAATAAAATGAAAGGAACAGAGGCCACTGAGGGACTTGCTAAAGTCAGATGGTTAACTAGAGGGAGAATATGGACTAAATCTGATTCCAGGCTAATATTCTCTCCATAGCCGCATTCCCTGTTTCCCACAACACACCAGCCTCCTCTCTGAGCCTCAGTTTCCTTTTTAGAAAAAAGCATATTAGACTAGATTACTGGCTCTAAAACGTGTTCTCTGAAACCCTGGGTTCAGTGGAAGTGCCAGGGGTGCCAGAGGTAGTGAATAGGGAGGACAGACCAGAAGTTGGGGCTCACTCTTCACCTCATTCTTTTTTTTATCTGGTTGGTTATTGAAATTGCATTAAGAATGTGTTTGGAAAAACCACTTTGATATTTTATTTTTAAAAAAAGTTGTAAAGGCATAACTTTCAAACACAGAGGGCAATTTTCAAATGCATATCCAATTGTAACATTAGGGGCTCTAAGAAAAGAGTTCTGTGACAGCAAGGATGCTGTGTTTCTTTGTCATTCCCCATAGGACCCGATTCTTGTGTATTCAGTGAATGCTACACATTGACCGACTCCAAGTGTGGCTTGGTCAACTCCACGAGCTGACACTTTGAAAGTGAGAAAGCAGTAGGAAGAAAAGCTATTTAGAGGCAGACTAACTTCTTAAATCTTCTTTGAAGAGCCAAGCTGAAATGTCCATGATTTCCTCCTAAAATGGAAAGGAGACTCGCCGCATAAGCAGTAGACTCACGCATGCTCTCCTTTGCCTTCCTAACAGGTGCGGAGAGAGGGCAGACCCTCAGAGTAAAGTATCGTTTTTCTCATTTGAGTCTATTCCATATTTTGGGAAACTATGATACTTCTTTTTAGCATTCTGAGAAAAATGAAAACGCTAAGAAAGAGACCCTTCATCTGTGTCTTGAAATCACCAATATTTGACATTAACCTAGGCTTTCTCTGTGTTCTATGGCATGCAGTTGGCCTGAGTTCTTTTCTATTTGGTCGAGTGGAAGAGGCCTAACTGTGAGTCTGCCTACTTTCTCTTAACTTTGGTCTCCATGTTTTACCCAAAAAGTGACTAGATCTTTGTTTTCCTACTCCATTAAGATAAACTCATTGCCTTTCAACCCTCTGCACACTGTCAGCATCTTTTTCACCTTTTCTCACTCAGCTCCCATCACTGTAAGCTCTTCCATGCTCATACTTCATATGTCACCAGATTTTAGACTGACCAGGTTGTGACATTTGTGACATAAAAGAATGAATCGGGTAAGAGCTGCTAAGCTAAATAGTGCCACTTCCTTCCATGTTGCCCACCAGCAATGACAAAAGAACCTGCCCAGCCAAGTGACATGACATTTGGGGGTTCTTGTGGCCAAAGCTTATTTGTAGCTGAAGCTCTTCAGAATATAAGTGATTGAATTATCATTTGACAGTATATAATTTCTTCTGGAATATTTGATGGTTACTTATTTCTCACTGATTTTTTTCTGTGTGTTTTACTACATCCCAATTAATGTTTCCTCTTTAATTGACTTTGTTTCAAGTGTCCTGTTTCTCGATGTACATGGTAGGGATATGAGTTTCCAAACGCAATGGATCCCCGTTTGCCTGTAAATTAATTGATAAAACCATTTGGAAACTAATCCTAAATCCTCACTGGCACAACATAAATAGGATCTATGAGGTTTCTTGAAGCAAATTTACCTCCCTGGCCTTCTCTGTCTCTATGCTCCCTGACCATTCTAACTCCCATGTACAGTGATCTCGTTACCAGGGGAGCCAACCCGCACACCTCTCTACCTCGGCATGTGCTGTTCCTTGGCCAGAAATGTCCTTCCCTTTACCTTTCACCCAGAAAATTTAGACTCGTTCTTTAAGGCCTAGTAGAAATGTTATCTGGTTTGGTATAACTTTCGGATGCCCATGAGCAAAGTCAGATGTTCTGCCTTCTGTTTTCTCATGGTGCTGGACCGATATCCTTGCCATGGTTCCCACCACTGTAGCCCATTCAAGTGGGAGGTCTTTAAGGGGCAGCCACACTTCATCCCTCTTTGAATTCCCAGTGCCTCACAGACTCCCTAGAACATACACACTCAGTCATTGTAGCTGCAAGAAGTGGTGAATCAATCAATCCACCTATTACCCAGCACCTGGGACTTCTCAAAGGGCTTGTGTTTTCTTTTGCTCCCCTTTTCTCTACTTTTCATTCAATCTATTACTAAAGATTTTTTTTCTCCTGTGCAATTTGCTTTACTAGCTTGTTTTCCTCCAACTCCACTCCTTTTGTAGAAATGAAACTATTTCCATAGATAACAGTCTGTCTACTCTGGAATCTTGTTATTTCAGTTTTGGATTCTTCAATAGCCTCCTGGTGGACCTGTCTTCAGTATGTTCCTACTACAATGCACCCTTCTTCCAGGTACCTAATCAAATATTTCAGTCCACATATATACTGTATCCTCTCTTTGGAGAGATTCTTAATTAGATTCCCTGCTAGATGAAGACAAAGCCTCTACTCTAAGCATTTAAGGCAAATTGGTCTCTTTCATCTCAATATTCACATTACTGAGAAGTAATGGATCACATTACTTCTCAATGTGATCCATCAATCCATTACATTCATCCCAGCCAGACTGTGTGGTATTATCTCAATGACCTGCACTCATTTCTTCACAGTCCGAAAGGAGTCTTTGATTTACTTTGATACTGGACCACATCATTTCATCTATTCCAAACCAGGTTATGAATTTACCTCTCCCAAGAAGTCTACCAGGATTAATCTGGCCCCTGTAGCATCCCTTTATTACTCTGTGTTACTATACAGTAGGATTTGGGACACTAGAAATTCTTAGTTTTTTTTATTGGGCTAATATTGGTTAATAAAAATATATAGGTTTAATGGGTACAATTCTGTAATGCACCATCTTTATATTCTATTGTGTGTTCACCATCCCAGGCCAAGTCTCCTATCACCATTCATCCCCTCTTTATACTTTCCTACCTCCCTGACCCCCTTTCCCTTTCTTAGTACTCATAGATCACTTGACCTCCTTGTATCTAAAACTGGAATTTAAAGGAAGACTACTACACATTTAGAATACTTCATGGTAAAATATAAAGTGTTTCAAATTGAAGCTGATGGTTTATTTGGTTTACAAATCAGGGATTCTCAAGAGGGTATATAACCCACTTTTCTTCCCTCTTTCCCTGTAGGGTATTTCAGTATCTTTGGCATTTAAAAAGCATAAAGTAAAATTATCATCACTTTAATTTGTTTGTGTTCATAATATTTAACTCACTTTGAAATATCAAATCGCATTAAAAGGAAGGTATGAAAAATGGGGAAGACTATTTCTACTGTAACAAATAGACCTCCAAAATGTTAATTGCTCAAGTATACAATGAATTTCTCTCACCTGTATATAAAGCACTGTGTGACTCCAGTGCGCAAGGGTGGGGGTGCTGGACACTGCTCTACACTGTCATTCTGAAAGCTCGTCAACAAAGATGCTGTCATCTTCAGCATGTCTTCCAAAGTCTTCTTGGTGTCAAAATCTAGCTGTTGGAAGGGAAGAAAAACATGAGTACCTTCACATTGGGATGTAGGTGTTTATGGGCCAGACCTGGCAATCATCCACGATAATTCCATTCCCGCTCCACTGGGTAACCTCAAGCATGTGGTCAACCCTAATTTCACTGGAGGCTGGGAAATGTAGTCTAGGGTGTGCCCAGGAAGAAGAGGAAATCGTTGTATTGAAGAACTGATCACTTTTACATATTACCTGACACAGTTTTCAAAGTTGTTTCTTGTTCGTACTTTGTCTTTCCTAGTAAATTGTGAATGCTCTCTGAGAAGATGTTTCATATTACTTTCTTATGCTCCACAGCAAGTAGTATAGCGAATAGAGATCCAGGCAGATTAGGCACTTAATATGTGTATTAATTTCATATTACTGTGCGATAAAAAAAGCCACAAGTTTAATGGCTTCAAACAATGCATGTCTGTTACCTCGCAGTTTCCGTGGGGCGGGAGTGTGGGCATTGAGTAACTCGGTCCCCTGCAAGATTGCATTCAAGATGTCTGCCAGGGCTGGCTTCTCCTCTGGAGGTCTGGCTGTGGGAAGAGTCTGCTTCCAGACACACTCAGGTTGTTGGCAGACTTCATATCCTTATGGCAGTTCAGTTCTTCAAAGAACCAAGACCTCATTCAACTTACTTCTTCAAAGCCACCAATAGACTCCTAGCAAGATAGAGTTTTATATAATGTGAGATAGTCACAGGAGTGATTTGCATCACTTTATATAAAGTCACATTATAGAGTGATTTGCAACATTGCTTTATAAACCAATTATAGGCCCTGTCCATACTCAAGGAGAGAAGATGGTACAAACAAGTGAATATCAGAAAACCTGCTCACCACGGTAACCATCAGCGCCTGTCCACCACAGTCAGTGACTGAAAAAAACGAGAGTCTTTCTATGCTAGCCAGTGAACCACCACTTAATCTGAACTTACCTCTTCACATAAAACTGAAGAGCGTTATTAAAGATCTCAAGAAAAATAGCCCTCATTGGCCAAGAGCTAGTAATATTTTCAAAGCAAGTGCTCAGGAACTATTTACTAAGCTTCACAAATAGCAACTCTAATTCACATGATCATCCTTAGAACTGGATTCAGAATAAAATGAGACCATCTTCAACCTGTTACAAACAACTCCCAATTCCAGAATACCCCAAGGCCCTTATTAGATAGCATTTTGGAACCTTGCTGTCTTTTGGATTTTTTGCCTTTTGTTGTCCCCTTTTTCTCTACTCCTCCAGCAAACTTAGGTGGTATTGATCTTTTTCTCTTCTTAGACATCCTCTTTGGCATTTTCCTTTCTGGTTCCTTGGAAGCACCCCGTAGCATTTCTTCTGGGAGAAAGTCTGAGGGGAAGTACCAGCATGGAACTTTAACCTACATGTTTCCTTTGCTTCAGAGAGGGTATCAATCGCTCTTCCATTGCCAAACTTCTTCTCCTACCCGCAGGGTCTTCTCACGGCAGAAAATCTGAGAGGATCTGGCTTCCTTATTTATATGTCAACTGTGGGGGAACCCCCCCCGACACACACACACACAGGCTTTGAAACTTCAGTAGTGACTTTTTGTGGTTAATTCTTCCAGGATGTCTACCAAACGGTCTCACAAATATAAAAGTTCAGGGACATCAAACTGAAAGATATAAAGGCTCTGATAGAGAGTCACATTCTTGGAAAGGAAAACTAGACTGGAGATAGTTTCTGATTCCGTGAATAGCTAAAAGTATAGGGATAATTGTTCTTACAGTACTGAACTTTGAACACCAAAACTAACCTAGAAGAAGAAATGACACTGAATTACATACAAAGAAGAATAGAACAGACATCACTAGAATTGGTCTCTTTTCTTTGCAAGGCATTCAGTCTTAAATTGCCCATGTATCTTTCAGTTTCAAATGATTCTTTTATATTTGGTATGACTTAAAACTAATGAGTTGGTGAAAGCTACACAGAAAATATCTATACTATTTTATCTGAAATTATTCTAACCCTGGCTGGTGTGGCTCAGTGGACTGAGCTTTGGCCTGTGAACCAAAGGGTCACCAGTTCGATTCCCAGTCACAAAACATGCCTAGGTTGCAGGCTAGGCCCCCAGTAGGGGGTGTGCAAGAGGCAACCACACATTGATGTTTCCCTCCCTCTCTTTCTCCCTTCCTTCCACTCTCTAAAGTAAATGAATAAAATCTTAAAAAATAAAAATACAATTGTTCTAAAAGGAAAAATAAATAAACGAAAGAAATTAATGAGTTAGAAAGTAAGTTCCCCTTGTACATGCCAGTAATATGGAGGCAAACCATTTCTCTGAGTACAATTCCCCAAAATACCAGAAGGAAGAAGAGGAGAGGAACAGGGAAGGGAAGATGGAGAGAGATGGAGATTTTCAACTACTATGGGGGCCTTACCATGTGGTATCTAACTGGACAATGCCTGTCATTTTCCAATTATCTTAATGAACCCTGCCTCAATCCAAGCCCAAAACAAGCCCGGGAGGAACGTTACGTCACTGGATTTGTAAATTAAGTCTTTGTTTGAGGGTAAAAATCTGTTCCCATTTCATACCTCTGTCTCTATTCTCTAAAGAACGAGGCAGGCCAGCATGCAGAGAGAACTATATAAAATAGAAAATTAATCACCCCTCTGTCTCTTGCAAGATTTGTGATGTTCTGTTGGGATGTATGGTCCCATGCATATTCACCTTGATTCTGACTCACAGACTTTTTTATTTATTTATTTTTATTATGATATTGGATGTCTTAGGGAGTAATTAAAATCCCTGGTTTCAAATTCTGCTAAACTTGGGCTCTGCTACTTAGGAACTGCATGACCTTGAACAAATCCCTCAAGCTCTCTACATTCAGTTTCTTAATCTGTTGAATAAGGCTGAATAATACCTAGTTCATTTGGCTACCAACAAAAGCTAGTGGAGCAAGGTATGTGTGTTAAATATGTAATACTGTGCTTGGCACCTGATGTGCCTTTAATAAATGATAGCTATTGTCATCAGCTGTGTGGTTTTTATATTTTCCATCACCCTATGACTTCCAGTGACTATAGCCCTATGGACATGTGGGGATAACTTTCTAGAGTTGAATCCTATCAGTTTCTTTATAAAATAATAACCCATTTTTCATGAAACACTATTTGTCATTCCAGTCAAAAGGGAGAAATTCCCAGCTCAGTGTTCCAACCCTTAGATCCATTGTTTGCTTGATTAAATTTTCAGAGAATGGAATTCTTTCTCTGAAGAGGTGGTCCAAAATCAAAATTAGGACAAAGATTGAATCTCCCTGCTACTAATCAATGAACCACAAGTTTTAGGGAAAAAAACAAACAAACAAACAAACAAACAAAAAAAACCCCAGAGAAACAACATCCTCCAAAAAGATAAAAGAAGAAATTCCCAGTGAGGCCTTTCATGTCATATCATTGGCTAGGGTTCTGCCGTAGAATCAGCCAGATGTCACCTGCTGTTGAGTGTGTAGTTCTCAGAGATGCAGGGGCCACCAATCTGCAACATGGTCTTCAGGGAACTGTCAATGCCAGTTGTGTTGATCAAACTGGAACACACATGCCAATAGAAAACATAGGAGGGTAAACCAAAAGCTGCTTTTCCATTTGCCAAAAATGTTTTCAGAGGGTTCACCCTAAGGGTGTATCTCCACCTAAGAGACTACGGTCAAAGTGGTCTCTTGAGACAGGGGATTTAGTTAGAGACAATTGGGATTAGTTGAATTTGAGTCATTGGCTAAAAAATCAAGTGGAGATACACTGTATGCTGTTGGAAATGGGCACTTAAGTGAGAGATCAGAAAGGCAGAGACACATGTAGAGTTTCAGTACAGTTGAAATCAAGGAAGTTGATGATCTCTTGAAAAGTATGCGTGTAGAGGACATCATAAAGAATTAAACACAGCTAGGGAAGATTTACCAGCAAAGATAACAAGAAGAGAACATCTTGCCCATTCTTGATACATTGCAGCCCTCCTGCGTGATAGGAACATGTGTGTTCCTTGAAGGCCACAGAGGAGAGCAGACCTGGCTGGAAAGAAGCCAGCGTTAGGACTGAGAAATAAACAGAATGGATTTTCTGACCAGTTATGACAAGAACTAACTAGGAGGGTGGGATTGAGAGACATATTTACATCCTTGAACTACCCCAAATCTGATTTCTCACAGGCATTGACTCTGCTTAAAGCATTCTACCATTAATCTCGGAAGGACATCTCTGAACAGTTTCCTGCCAATATATATCCCTGAGGCCTTTTGGGAAATAAGAGCTGTTCCAGCTTAGCTATGTCTCAAGGCTGCCTGGCATCCGGGAGGAAGCTGAGAGTAATTAAAATCAACTCTCAGCTCAGGCAGGAGAGCACTCTCCTTGCCTCATGTGTTCCTCTCACATGCTCTGCTCCACAGTGAGACCCCAGGCATTGAGCAAGAGATAGATTATAATGTCTGATCTGCTCAATCCTGAGTTGATCAGAAAAGAATGTGAACAATTGGAGAGTATTTGGTTCTAGGTTCTGGAAGGATTCTTAATTATTCTATTAAAAAGGGAAGAGTAAGAAAAGAACAAAAGACAGAGGCAAGCAGAGAACCCCAACCCAGTTCTACCGAAGAAAGGGTCATTTGATTGCCTTCCCTTCCTCAGCAGACTGAGGTTCCATTTGAAACATAGCAAGTAAAACAAAGTGTCCAGATGAGTGATGTGAAATTTGTGTTGAAGCTTTATTTCCCCAGCACATCTCCCAGGAAAATATTACTGAAAGAGCTGCTGGAAACATAAACAGAAGCCCAAGAACATTCCTTCTAAAAGGACAGCATCTGACGCTCCAGTGCACACAGGAGAGTGAGGAAAGGACCTCATATAAAGGGTCTGGCAGACGTAATACCTGCTTGAGTGTGGTTGGTAGGGTGCAATAATCTATAGTTTTAATTTCAGCATTTCACCTGAAATGTCATATGGTGTGCTTGAGTGTGATATTGCTATGTTACAGAATTGCATGTGGTAAATGATTTTGTAATAAAAAAGGGGTGTTGTTTGTGCCGGACCCTGTATGATGGACTATCACTCAGCCATAAGACAAGATGTAAGACTGCCATTTGCGACAACATGGATGGATCTTGAGAATATCATGCTAAGCAAAATATCAGATGGAAAAACTAAGAACCATATGATTTCACTCATATGTGGGATATAAAACTGAAATTCACAGATACAGGAACAATATGGTGGTTACCAGAGGGAGGAGGGGTGGGGGCCAGTAAAGGGTAAAGGGAATCGTATATGGTGACAGAATATTTGCCTTCGGGTGGTGGTCACACAATGAAATATACAGATGATGTATCATAGAATTACACACTTGAAACCTATATAATGTTATTAACTAATGTCACTCTAATAAGTTTAATGAAAACAATAGAAAGATAAGTCCAATAGAATGAAACAAAGGATTACTCCAAAAATAAAAGAGTGAGATTTGTTCCCAGGCCCAGTTGAGTCTCTGAGTTGCTTCTCCTCATGTTCTACGTGCTTTAAAAGCACAAAAGGACTGGCTCTCCAAGTGCCCTCCTTACCCCTGGCTGCCTCGGGTTACCGAAAGCAAACGGTAGTTGTCTCTCAGTATCTGGGGTGGCAGGTTGGTTTCAGGACCTTCTACCCTCATAACAAAATGCACGAATGCTTAAGTCCCTCATATAAAGTGGCATAGTAGTTGCATATAACCTATCTACATCCTCCCGTATAATTTAAATCATCTCTAGATTACTCATAATTCCCAATACAATGTAAATGCTATGAAATAGTTTTCATTATTCATCTGTACACGTTCAGTACTGATGCAGCTATTATAGGCCAAACTGCATACCACACACCAGGAGCAAAGTAGCATTTTTATTTTTTTAGTATTTTTGATGCACAGTTGGTTGAAGTTTTGGATGCGGAGCCTGTGGATGGGGAAGGCTGGCTGTATTGGTTGTTGAGTGTAGTGATGGTTTGAAACTGGTCAGCATAGGTTTCCTTCCTATTAAGTAACTGTTTTGGTCCAAACAGAACCTCCCATCTCTCTCCATCTGAATATCGTGCTTCCTTAGTCTTTGCAAATAAATGCATTCCTGTTTAGTAATTCAACTCCATCAACCAAAAAAATGAATTGACTTGTGCCTAAGGACTGCATTGTGCCCTGCAAATCCTACTTTCCCTCTTCCACCAGTCCTCTTTGGTCTCAACTGGAGGACTTTCCCAAGCTCAGAGTAAGTAACTTTAAAAAATTATTAATATAATATTTTCACTTCATGGAAGTTTTGAAAGTGGCATCCAAAGAAGAGCTCTGTACTAATTTTATCTATTATAATAAACACTAAAACTGTTAGTTGGTAAGAGGGTGGGCTCTAGAGTCTGAGAGGGGAAATTATGCCACCTGAGGGTAATTTTCCCAATGTGTCCAAGCTCCTGTGTCCTTATAAAGTGAGAATAATTGTGGGACATATCCCAGGTGACTATGGTGAGGAGATGATACATATAAAGCTCATGGTACCGTTCCAGGCGTGGAGTAAGCCCTCTATGAAATGCTTGCTGCCATCGCTATAAAACCATGGAGGTAGGTGCACCTGGAAGTGGCAGGTCAGGTCAGTGTTTAAACCTCAGTTCAAAAACAATAACATTTCTCTTTATAATTCTTACAGTGGGCACTTATTCCAGATATAAACAATGCCATTCATGGTGAAGTCTATTTCCTTCCCCATTGGCAAATTGGCCACACGAGTCAAGTCCACATTAGTGTGAGCGCAACATTGGTGATAGCAGGTGCACTACATTGAGTGGTATGTTCCATGTTTATTCTGGTGGTCGTATATGTTCTCCCTAATTCTTCTTTATTCACCACCAATTTATGCCTCCATTTGATCCACATCTGTCTTTTCTAGAATGGGAGCATCCACAGATTAGAAATTACACCTGTGCAATGCATTCTGTATGGCATGGGACCTGTGTACTTCTCCGAAAATGTCGTATGCAAATCTGTGATGATCTAACAAAACATGGTGATACACTTAAAGTCTTAGCAAAAGGAAGAGGGATGCTAATATGTATGATTTTGCAGCTAAATTATTAACATGGGCTGAAGCCAGATTAACATAGGAGAAAGAGCAAAATGAACCGCACAAGTCTGGATTTGCTGGATAACCAGGGGTACAAGCCCCTAAGACTGGTGTATGTGGAAGAAAAGCCAGTGAATCATAAGTCATTCAGATACTGCATTTTTCCGAGGTATTCAAAACATTGGAAAGTTATTTTTTGCAGGCAGATACTTTCCCTGGAATATGATGTGTTTCTTGATTCCTGTGATGATGGATGATGGAGTGGATCTTTCAGACATTTTTCTTTTCTTTCTTTCTGTTTTTTTTTTTTCTTTTGTATTTAGGTATGAGAAATCCTGTCTTGTATTATCAAAAGAGTTCGTGGTGGTTTCATGACAGGAAAACAGATTTTCTGACTCTACAACAGTTCCCCACCCACTAAACCACCCTTGCCATGCAGCTCCAAGGGAAAGCAATTGTTCATTGAGGGAGGAAATGATCTGTCCTCAGCACTGGAGGCCAGGCACAGCGGTGAATAAAAGACAAAGCAGCTCTGCAATATGAATGACACATTCCATTAAGACAAGTGGATCCAAATGAACTAATTTCATTCAATAGTACTTTTACATTCTGTAGCTATATGGGCTTGGATACAAATTGTAATGTCAGTCTGTCAGGAGAGTGAACTGCCGTGCATAATTATAAGTTCTTGTTCAGCACTTCAGGAACTAATCAGAGCAAGGATGAGAATCTGTAATTTGCAAATGTGCAAAGATAGAGGTTACTGTGGCACTAATGGCTCTGCTGATAACATTCTTGCTGCCAAATCATGGGACCGTGGGTGCAAATTCAACAAAATAATTCGACCTCCCAGCTTGTCATTTGATTATAAGAAATCCTTCCTGTTAGCAGCACCCAGGGACATTGCTAAATTTGATGTGTTCAATAGCATAAGATGTTATTATGCCAATAAATTAATATTTACACTCCAAGGGACTGTATACAATCATAAAGTGATTAAATAGAGCAAACTAATATATAAAAACGTAACACAAATGTACAATATATCACATCAGGAAACTTGTTTCCAAACAACCATTTACTTTGTGGGACTGAATCAGGAAAGATTAAATGAAGGATTAATAGAAAGAAAAAAAAAAACAGACACACACGTGTGTGTGTGTATATATGTATGTATGAAACATATATATTTTATTTTTATTCTACTTTATTTTACACCCCCCCAACATTTTTCCTTTAAATTTCAAATGCTTGTTATTTTCTCCAACAATTTAACACAGTTCCATTCTTGTGTAAGTGGAGAAATCAAGAAGCATTTTAGGATGAAATGCTTTTAGAATGAAGTAGTGGCTTAAAACGTAAGCCTCTCTCTGACAGGTTCTAGAGCTTTACTGTCCCATCAGTTCATGGCTGAAAACTAGTTCATGGCCCCTGTCATTTTGCTCAACTTAGGACTGCAAAAACAACATTATTGCTCTCTGTTTCCCTCCTCCCATTATTATCTGGTCATGAGCTGTAGCAGATAGCCCTCAGAAAAATAAATACCTAAAACACTTCCATCAGTTTCTTTGACAGTAACAACCCTTGAAGCCTAAACTTATTTCTTATGTAGAAACAGATGTACAACGTTGGAGACTCATTGACTATTCTGTTAATATGTCCATTTCGGTCAATTCTAATTGTAAAGAATTACAAATTATTATGTGCAGCACAACTTTCAAGCTGAGTGGCTTTGCCTTGGGTGCTGAAGCTAGAACCATGGTTCACCTAATGGGGTCATTGTAGGAGACTCAGCTTAATAGCAGCTGCAGATAAACTGGGTCCTGCTGCTCCCTGCTGAAGAGCAGAAGAGAGGTCTCATTTTGTGTGCACCAGTCAAGGGACTGCTTCTCTTCAGAAAGTTCGAAATGATGTCTTTTCTCTCAGATTCTGTCTAGGAGGCAATGTGCTGGAATGCAAAGACCAGGTGCTCTTCATTCATGTATTTGCAGGTTGAAATCTTAGTTCTGCAGCTGACTCATTGCAGACTTCAGGGAGAAGCATTCACTCCCTCAGTCTTTGCTTCTTCGTTCACAAAGGAAGAGAGGTCATGAGGTCCCCGGCAGAGCACTCTGAGGACTGAGGAGGCAGATGTTCAAGCCCTGGATGTCACTGGCTGGGCTCCTAGGGAAGCACTCTTTGAATTTAGCATACACGGTGTATATTCAGCAGTCTCCTTGAGATGGATGCCTGTGGAAGAGAGAGGAAGGAAGTGGGATGGGGCGTAGGGAGAAGGTGAACTGTCTCAGACACTACAACAGCCTCAGCCAACCACTTAAGACGTTCTGGCAAAAGGAGCTAAGCTAGCCTTTTGGAATTGTTCCGAGTTGGGCTGAGAAGGCCAGATTTTCATGCAATTACAAGTCACTGGATGTGGGCTATTCCTGAAAGTGGGTTGACTGTGGGCAAGAATGGTCATTGCAAGTGAGGCTAACTTTGAAGAGAGTGACAGCCATAGGCCACTGCTGATGGCATTCCCAGGAGTTGGGGCAAGAAAGCTTTCATTGAAAGAAGATCATAGTGCCCACACAGTCCCTAGTTTCCTGTATGTGCTTACAATCTAGCCTGTCCATCCTGTTTCCCATCCTCCTGCTCTTTTTCCTTCTTCTTTTCCTGCTTCTCCTCCTCCTTCTGCTCCTTCTTCTCCCTCTCCTCACCATTCTCTCCTCCTTCTTTCTCTTGTTTTGAGTTTGTTTGTTCTACTTTCAGAATTAAATCTGTATATAACAAGCATCTAACCTTTTTCCTTCCAGAGTGCCTTGAGCTATTCCAAGTATGGGAGAGAAAAAAAAAAACAGGGTTCTTTTTCCATTAAGGAATAATGACACTGTGGCAGATAAGTGAGCAAGTCTGCATTGATTCTCTGGGAAAACTATGACAGGATGCGGTAGCATTGTTTCACTTGTCATAAAATACATATGCTATCTAAAGAGGCTTCCTTCTTCCCCTATGGAAGATTGGTTTGCTTAAAAAAGGGCAACAAACTCAAAACACACTTGGACAAAGAAATGCTAGGCTAAGAGTAAAGGTGGACCAACAGAAAGAGTGCCTTTTACAGTTGTGACCTTTTAAGCTAAACTGCCCCAAGAGAAATACTTATTTAAATTTAAAGACATCTCAGAGCTTGAATGAGCCAGGAAGGCCTCTGGCTCTTTTCCTCTAGGGCACTACAAAGCTTAGGGCTTTGCAGATCAATTAACTCATTAGTGTGCCATCTAGTGAAGGGTGATTTCCATGAGGAGCCCAAGTCAGCTGGCCTGTCCCAGTTGGCACAAAGACAAGCAGAGTTCTAGAGTCAGAGCAAATGCCAGTGAGCCCCTGCCTCTGGCTTGTAGCCAAATTAATGCTGCCTCAGTCACTGCCCTGGGCAGATTGGAGGTAGATACTGGACTCAGGTGCTCTCCATGCACAGGGGAGTTTGTAAATATGATTTAAAGATCCAATTGCTATTGCTTACTCAACTCAAGGAGTACTTAGAGAACTTCAAGGTATGAGAGACTGGACGGACAGATGCATTTTTATCTTAGGGAGTGTTGAATTTTTATAATTGTTTCATGTATTGCTATGGGAGATTTCTAGTTTTTAATTCAACTTGTTATTTTTGGATAGATAATAATATAGTTGCAAACACAAAAAAGAAAAAGAAAAACAATGCTCCTTCCCATTCTGTTCCTTAGCTGCTTAAGAAATCAACCACTTACTGGTTTTGTGTGCTTTCTGTTTATTTATGTCTATATGCATGCAAGCAAATACAAGCATATGTTCTCATTGCATCACCTTCTAAACAAGTTGCATACTGTACAGGTAGCTCTTCATCTTGTTTTTCTCATTTATATATCTCAGACATCTTTCCATATCAGCACAGCTATATGATATTTCATTGCATGAACATGCCATAATTATTTCACCATTTCTCTGTTGTTTGCTCTTACAAATAATATTACAGTTAACCTTATAAGTGGCTCATTTCTATGCATATTTGGATATATCTTTAGGAAGCATTCATTCTCAAAAGTGGAATTACAGCGCTAGGGCATGTATGCATTTGTAACTTCAGTAAATATTGCCCATTTGCCCTTTATAAACTCTATACACATATAAATTCACAGCCCATCCCCAATGAATGAAAGTACTTCGCATCACCTTAACAATAGAGTACATTGTCCAATTTCTTGACATTTGCCAGTCTGGTATGAAAATGGCATTTCAGTGCAGTTTTAATTTTTTCCTTATTATAACTGTTGAAGAGCCACTTTTATTTTTTCTATGAATTGTCTATTAATATTTTTTGCCCACCTTTTAATTAGTTTCCTGTTTTTTTTAAATTGATTTCTACAGAAAGACTTAACTCTTTCTGTGTGATGGGTGGTCAATCTTCCCTTTCAATCATGGTTTACAGTTTCCCTTTTGATTTTTGCGTATAGCGTTGCCCCTGAGCTTTTGTTTTTTATAAGGTGGAATTATCAAACTTTTTGTTTATGGTGTCTATATTTTTAAAATTAGTTATAAAATAGGCTTTTCACATTCTAGAGTCATAAAGTAATCTTCCCATATTTTCTGTTGGCACTATGTTTTTGTTCTCTATATTAATTTTTTACTATACGTATTGTAGAATTTATCCCTGTGTAAAGTGTGAAATGTATATATATTTTTTTCTCCCCCAGATGGCTACCCAGGCACCCCAATAACAATGTCCACATAGACCATCATTTCCAACTTAAGCCACTGCTATGACATTCTAAGTTCCCACATATTGTGGGGTCTGTTTCAGGACTTTCATTCTGCTATATTGGTCAATCTATTCAGGTGTATTTCTTAGTTGTTGAACCCATATAATAAATTTTAAAATCTAGGAGGGCTAATTCTTCCTCTTTCTTTCAAGAGTTTTCCTTACTGTTGTCATTTTTTAATATAGAAACTTTAAAATCCATTTCCCTAGTTTTTAAAAAGTATGTGTAGGTACACATATATCATAGAAAACATATATTAAAACATAGAAAACAAAAATATACCTGTGCTTTTTTTATTGAGATAATGCTAATTTTTAAATTAGGGAGAATTGTAACCTTAATGGCCTATATGTGTATTTCTATGCAAGGACATGATGTGTCTTCTCATTTTCTTAATTTTATTTGATGCCTTTTATATAAATCTCACACTTTGTTGTTAGTTTTATTCCTATAAGTTTTTCTTCCTAAAGGGGTATGTACCTACCCCCTTGCCCAGGATTCACTTTCTACAGTTTCAGTTACCCATACCCAACTACAGTACAAAAATATTAAGTGAGGCCCTGGCTGGTGTAGCTCAGTGGATGGAGCATGGGCCTGCGAACCAAAGGAGCGCAGTTCGATTCCCAGTCAGGGCACATACCTGGGTTGCAGGCCAGTTCCCAGCAGGGGATGCACGAGAGGCAACCATACATTGATATTTGTCTCCCTCTCTCCTTCCCTTCCCCTCTAAAGATAAATAAATAAATTTTTTAAAAAAATTAAAAAAAATATTAAGTGAAAAATGTCAGAAACAAACAATTCATAAGTTTTAAATTGCATGCCATTCTGAGTAGCATGATGAAATCTCACCCCATCCTACTGCATTCCCCCTGGGACATGAAACGTCACTTTGTTCGGTGCATCCTTGCTGCGTGTGCTACCCTCCTGTTAGGCACTTAATAGCCACTTAAGTTATCAGATCAACTCTTGTGAAATCACAGTGCTTGTGTTCAAGGGACCCTTATTTCACTTAATAAAGTCACATTCACATAGCCTTTTATTACAATATGTTGTTATTACTGTTCTATTTTATTATTAGCTATTGTTGTCAATCTTTTACTGTGCCTAATTATAAATTAAGCTTTATCATAAGCATGTATGTATCAGAATAGCATAATGCGCATGGAGTTTGGTACTGTCTGCAGTTTCAGGCATCCTCTCCCTCCCTTTCCCTTCCAGCTCTCTTTAGTCGTATCATTTCTGCATTGTGAGGGCATATCTGCGCTTCATTCCGGACCCTCACATATCCACTTTGGATCAGATACAGTCCTTCTTCAGGGACTGCAGTCTGTCTACCTCCAGTCTCTGTCATAGTTTCTCCAGTCATCTGTTGGTTGACTTAAGTTGTTCTAGCAGTTTCTTCAATATCCCCAGTATTCTTGCCTATGAAAGACTGTTTTCCTATAGACTTTATACTTAAGCATAGTTTGACTAGGTATAAAATCCTAGGTCAAACTTTCCTTTTTATTGTGAAGAGCTTTCTGGAAATTGACTAAGACAATTCAGTGAGCCAGAGAAGCCTTTCTTGAAAGGGCAATGCCTCCCTTCAGTCTTTAATAGGTGGTTGTTGGGAAAATATAGAGAGAGGTTATGGAACAAGGCAGAGCAATGGAGGTGAAGAAAGTATGAAGCTTCCAGGGGAGATGTAGTCATTCAAAGTAACTACAATGCAGAGAAAAAGATGTAGGTCTGTCCACATTGACACTGGAGCAGTAGGAGACTTTAGATCATGAAGGATTTTCTATATCAAGATATCTGGACTTCTTCTAGGAGGGCAAAGTAACACCATAGAAACTTGTGAAGCAGGAGAGAGACACATGGTTAGAATCGCTCATTTCAAAGGAGGGGTATAAAGGAGTCTCAGATTTCCCTTCCATGCAGCCTCTGACTTCTCATCTGGGCCCTCTCAGATTAGATTGGTGCACACCCAGGAATTTTATCTGTCACACACCAGTCCTATTGGTGGTTTCCCTCATAGCTCCTTCATAGTCTGGTGACTTTTATACAGGAAAGTAAATAAGTCTATGTATCAATCATAAAGTTTTTTTCCCTCATGCTAGGGCTCTATTTCTAGCAACCTTCCTGAGTAGCAGGAAACAGCAGGAATTGAGGATATCTTAGCCAACATTTTTAAAGATAAAATGATAGTGGCTCTTCTGAAGAAGAAAAGAGGGCATTGTAGTTCTTAGATATATATTCTTGCACTTCTGTAATCTGTGAACTCTTTTTCCTATAAGGATGCCATGGAAGCTTTCACAAATCAAGTTGATAATCACTACAGTTGAAAATATTTTCTTCCCCAGATGCTCCACGGGGAGCTTTCTGCTATCTTACTCATTTAAAGCATCTTCTTGGAGACCTACCGTACTTCATTCATGCTAAAGCTGCCAGAGTTAATGGGTGTCAGCTAGAGCACATTTCTTTAATCAAAGATTATTTTAAAGTACTTTGTAAAATTCCACTTGTTGTTTTTTATCTTCAGTTGATAGGTGAAAACCATGGCTTTATAGGCAAATTTACATTGTATCATGGAAACAGTGACTATGACTATCAGACAACCAACTGTGTTCTGTTTTTTATTTGTTTGTTTTTTGGTTGTTGTTTTTATTGCTTTCCTTTCTAGTTGAATAGCACTACTGGAAAGTAGATTGTGGAATTTACACTGGGATGGAAAACAAAATCATATTCACTGTGTGAGAACTTGCTGGACCTATACTGGTTAAACTCTGCAGTTAATGCAGTTTTCAAGTAGCTATGCTTCTTAATCCCTTCGATACAGCTATTCTCAGCAAGTACAAAATAAAAATATATTGTAGACTAATAGTCAAGCATTTCTTCATTGTCATGTTGAGAGCTGTTACCTAAAGGAGCAAGGATTTAATAGGGTCTCAGCTTGACTCTTGCCATGTTTGCATACAAAGTAGATAAGTCAGGCTTTGTTTTGGAAGATGTTAATTGATTTTGTCCACCATGCTGTCTAAGGAGTCAATTCCCTAAAAATGTAGTGTAAGTAAAATGCCTCCCTTCCACCTCTATTAGAGGAAAAATGGTCCTCACTTTTCAGGACTTCTGGGATTGGAAGCTGAGCCTGCACACACACAGCCCTGCTACCAGATGGCATTTCAGGAGTTGACTTATTTTTGCCTAAATGAGGGGAGGGGGGTGGAGGAGAGAGGGGGGGAGGGAGGGAGGGAGAGAGAGAGAGAGAGAGAATATTATAGCTATTAGAATTCAAAGCCCTAACATTTCATAAATTATTTCAATCAGACTTAGGTAACATAGGGGAGAGGCAGAGTTGGGATTTAGGGGCTCAGAGCTTAGAGGGGCTGGGTACTTTTGCAAATCACAGGAAACTAACTTAGACTAATCCAGGTTAATAATCAGATTACAATATCACGCTCCAGGCTCCAGAATCTCACTATGCCTCTCTTTCATCTTTGTAAAGTGGAGGACCCCTTTGCCATATGGCAATGTTCCTTGATCTCCGTGCTAAGGTCACATCTGTGTTCCCTCAGGTTCCGAGAGGACTGGTTGCTATGGGAGCTCCTTATTTTTCTTCTGGCATTGTCCATACTGAAGCTGGATAGAAGCCTGCATGGCTTAGCTGTGCATCTAAAGCAATGTCTGAGTAATCACTAATGAGAAAGTCCTTGACAAAACCATCTTCAGATGAGAGTTCAGGCCTTGCCTGTGTTGCCTAAGGCTGCCAGCAAACAAATGGATAGATCTAAGAAGAATAACAGGGCATAAGGTTTCCTGTGGACCTGTCAGTGGACACCTTTTGTGTTTGCAATGAAGAAAGAACTGGGGGGCAGGGAATCAACCTAATCTTGGCTGTCTTTCCATCAAATTTTCTAAGAGAAGCAGTAGAGTGTGAGGCCTTTCCCCCAGGGCCACGGAGTCTGCCTTCAGTGAACTCCTGTGCTTGTAACCAGAGGTCAGAGCGGAAAACTTTGTGAATGGGCCTTACTTCTCTAAGTAGGGAGCAAATCCCTTGAGGCATGGAAGGTCCATTTTCCACTTTTATCATACATTTGTTCAGTACCTAAAAACCTTTTTTGGACAAAGAATCTGTTGACTAATAATCAAAAATCAAAGATCACATTTATGACTATAACCAACGAAAAAATATTTCGGATGAGAACATTGTCAGAATAGGTCCTACTGCAAACAGGCTTGGGACCAGCCATAACACAGGCATGTGCCTTGACAGGAATTGAACTCATGACTGAATTTTGCTTTGTGAAATGATGCTCAACCATCTGAGCCACACCAGTACACCGGCCAGGGTTCCAGGCAACGTTTTTAAAGGCCATCTAACATAGGCTTCCTTCCTTTGTATATGAATTCAGTTATCAGTACTATTTCTAGTGTAAGACTTAGAAAGTGCCATTTCTTATTACATACCCGAATTGGGGGAGTGGGGAACATCCAAATCTCTAGCAGCTTCCTAGAATTAGCATGTTGTCTAATGAGTCTCACTTACTTCTTTCTGAAACTGAACACTCAAGAAACTTATTTTTCCTCTTAGCTACGAACCTATTCATGTTGTCAGCCATAAAATAAATGCAACCGCAACCATCCCCCACGAATGAATCAGTCAGCTCAGACTAAAATATACCCTTTCCATATTGCTGTAGGGTTCTTCCAGGTCAGCTTTTAAGTGTTCTGGTTACAATGCATTGATGCTCATTTTCCTTTTAGCATTGTGCTTGATTTGTGAAGTCGGGAGGAGGAGTGGTGTTGACTGCTAGATTCCCATCATTAACATTAAGTTTTATTGCCTTAAATCTCCCTTTTATGCACATTATAAAAGTTTTAAGTCAATGTGGTGCTGGGAAAAGGTGCTGGGTTGACAGACTGAGGTGGTTTATTATTATCATGGGCACAGAATAGGGCAGGCTTGTTAGAAGCTTTCTACTTTTCTAATTGAGCAGGTTGCTCAAAAGGAAGTTCTGAATGATGCAAAATCAGAAAAGGAATTAATTAACTATATTATGAGTGGATTGGGAAAGGGCAGAGGGTCTGGAGGAAATGGCAATGAAGGATATAGCTTATAGAAGTTTCTCTGGCCTAAGCCTAAGTCACACCTCTGAATTTGCAAGTTACTTTTGCTTCATACAAAAAAAAAAAAAAAAAAAGACAAATAGTCATTACTATAAAAAAAATTAGCTCTCCTGGTCCATGAGATCTATTAATCTAGTACATGATGAAAAAAATTGGATTTATTCAACTGTACATTTTTTGTGCTATTAGCACTGATTTCATCCAACCTTAAGAAGTTTGTCCCTGATTCATTAGGGTCGAGGAAAGGAATATTATGTCCATGATAAATTCACTTATTCCTGTAATTCAACCAACATCAAATACCTATTAGGGGTCCGCCATATGCCAGCTACAGAGCTAGGCACTGTGTTTGCACGGACATACATGCTGCCGTCCTGGAGTTTAGAATGTAATGAGGAGGAGAGATAATACACAAGGCAGTAAACGTATATAACAATGTATAGCTAAGAATGCCAGGAGAGAAACACACATGGTAGATACTTATAGGATTCTAATCGCAGGTACTCTGCTATATCTACTAGGTGCGTGGTTAAAAAACACAAAAGAAAAGCCTGCAGAAGGGAAAGTTAATTCAAAATTAAGCAACAGTTCAGAACAACAACAAACTGGAGATGTCGCATGGATGTATGCAGTTAATTACCTAGTAAGGAGTAGTAAGAGTGACTGCTTTAGGATCTGAGGGGAGGAAACTGGGTTCTGGTTGGGGATGGTGGTTAAAGGAGCCTTCCAGAAGATCTGAAAAAGAGGGAGACTGTGAATGGAAAGTGGTCTTTCAAGGAAAAAGGATGTCATGGGGTAAGTGCTGGGTGTGGGAAAACACAACATATTAAGCTGTTGTGAAGACATATAAAAAAGTAAATGAAACCATTATAAAGGTAAGTAAAAAATATATATTTCGCCTATACATATTAAAAGGAATTTAAAACAGTAGGAGTAGCAGTAGTAAAAGTTAAAACTCATCGCTGGCAATAATTCAAGGTGACACTTACTTCCTCCATATGTTGCTTGCTGGTGGGGTTAGAAATTGCTGGAGTCTCCTTGACAGAAAACCTGGAACCCCCAATAAAAGCTTGTAATCAATTTCTGAATTTCACTAACAATTCTACTTTGAAGCATTTATCCAGTAGAAATAATCATGAATGTAGGCAAAGTTTTAGTTATTGGGATGCTTAGTATAGTTTCTCATGAACTTTCTTATTTGAAAAGAATTGGCCGGCACAGAGACTCCTCCTAGTTGACTTGACAGTGGTTATTACTATTTTCATCTTTTTTTAATGAGAAGTATAGAGCAGTAAGATTAAAGTTTTTGGTATTACAGATA
Organism: Anoura caudifer; assembly: GCA_004027475.1. NCBI lineage: Eukaryota > Metazoa > Chordata > Mammalia > Chiroptera > Phyllostomidae > Anoura > Anoura caudifer. Next base: position 60,557 of record PVKU01009324.1, read on the forward strand.
TACACCATGTACTTCAATGTGTTATTTTAGAGGAGTATTTAATTTAATAAAATTTGGGATAATATTTAATTATATTAACAGATGTTCATATATATATTCATTAAAATGTGAACAGTGAGCGGTAAGATTGCAGGTGATTTTTATTCCCTAATATTTCTTAAAATTATACAGGAAATGTAATGCTTAAAGTTTTAGTAAATCTAGGGAACTATTTGGCAAACAAGAGGACCTAAAGACACTACAAATAGACTTTCCTAAACATGATGTGCTTTAGTGGGTAGAAAAAAATGGATTTTTTCCTTCTTCTTCTTTAGTTTAACATAAGATATAATAAGCTCTTTCATCAAAAAGTGAGTGTGACATAATGGAAAAATTGTGATTTGGTCTCGCACTGACCTTATTTGAATCCCAACTTCACCTCTCAGTAACTATCACATCCTGAGGTTATTAAATCTAGTTACTAGCCTCAGTCTTCCCTTCAGAAAGCCAAGAATGCAGACATTTGTATTTAGTAGACAGCATAGCACCTACATAAGAGAATTCTCTCCCGGGTAAATGAGGAAGAAGAAAATATGGTTGTCATGCAATGAAATGAATATTAAAACACCTGTCCTACCAGAAAAGGCCATTTTCCAAAAGTGAGAATGCAGTAAAAATGAATTTTACAGCTCAAAAAAAACTCTAAAAAAATAGAAGCTCACTTAGTCTTTACTAGAAAAGTAAAGTTCTTTTCCTAAAATGTTTGTTATTGCCAATTATTTGTGGGAAAGCATTCAAAGCAGAATAAGGTCTAAAGAGAGAATTTTGAGAGGAAGTATGTATATGTGTGAGTTTTCATACCTCTGATTATTTAGTCAAATTAAATAGAAATGAAGCTAATTTGTCAGTTTGCAGAATCATACCAAACCGAATTGAAAACTGCCAACCTATGCTCATTATCATGGCATGAGCAAACAGAACTCTAAGTAATTATTATTTCTGTGTTTTTGTGTTAATGGTAGTTAACCCAAAGCATTTCATTTTGCTTTATAAATATATATATATTTAAATATTTTATTTATTTGTTTTTAGAGATGGGAAGGGAGGGAGAAGGAGAAAGAGAGAAATATCATTGTGTGGTTGCCTCTCGCATGGCCCCCACTGGGGACCTTGCCCACAACCCAGGAATGTGCCCTGACTGGGAATTGAACCAGCGACCCTTTGGTTCAATGAGTCTGCGCTCAATCCACTGAGCTACACCAGCCAGGGCTCATTTTGCTTTTAAGTTGTATTTTCACAGTGTGTTTCACTGAGTACCCATGGTGAGGATGGGAAGAGGAAAGACCTTAAAATACCTTGAATATACCATTTAAATTGAATGTATTGGGATTACATTGGTCAGTAAAATTATATAGGTTTTAAGTATACAGTTCTATAATACACCATCTGTATATTGTATTTTGTGTTCACCATCCCAGGTCATGTCTTATTTCATCACCGTTTATTGCCCTTTTACTTTCTCCTGCCTCTCCCCACCCCCATTTTCCTCTGGTAATGACCATACTATTATCTTATAATAGTAGAGATTTTTTTTCTTAATCCCTTCTCTTTTTTCACCCATCCCCTCTGACAGACTTGAGCCTGTTCTTATTTTGTTTGTTAGTTTATTATATTCATTAGATTCCATATACACATAAAATTACATGATATTTGCCTTTCTCTGACTAGCTTATTTCACTCAGTGTAATGCTGTCCAGGCCCATCTATGCTGTTGCAAAAGGCTAGATTTCCTTTTTTCTTAAAGGCTGAGTAGTATTCCACTGTGTAAATGTACCACAGCATTTTTATCCACTCATCTACTTGTGGGCATTTGAGCTGTTTCCAAATCTTGGCTATGTAAAATAATGCTGCAATGAATGTGGGCAGGCATATCTCATATTCTTTCAAATTTGTGTTTTGGGTTTCTTTGGATAAATTCCTTGAGGTGAAATTGTTAGGTCATAAGGCAGTTCCATTTTTAATTCTTTGAGGGAACTGCATGTCATTTTCCACAATGGCTGCACCAATCTGCAATCCCACCAAAATAGCACATTTAGAGGGTTCCTCAGTTAATTTCATTAGCATGTCTAACTGTAAACAGAAATAGTTGCACATCCCCAGACCCACAAGCCTTTGCTCAGATTTCCTCCCTGACCCCTGCCCTGTAATCCTTGCCCAGAGAGTGTTAGTAGGGTTACTGGGAGGCTGGTGTGTGGGAGAAATGACAGCATTCACATAGTCAAGTTTAAATTGAGGTTTTAGATCATAAATAGATAGATAGATAGATGGATAGATAGATAGATAGATAACAACCTTGTATGAAAAATTAGGTGGGCTTATTCTATCTAACTTGCAATTTAAATATTTAAAATTATGTAGCCCAATGTGTGTACATGTGTAGGAAGGTATGCATGCATGAGTGAGCACAGAGAGACCCATGAAAGGTGCTTCGTTGTTCCTTCTGAAGGCTTCTGGACAAAGATCCGGAAGGAAACATTCTTTCCATACCTTCTGCGTAGGAGTGATGC
>PVKU01009325.1:0-63116 GCA_004027475.1 Anoura caudifer
GACTGATAATTACTGGACTGAAAATTAAAGACATTGCTTAGAATTAGCATCACTCTGTTAGGTCATCTGCACCAATAGAAACGCTTTCCTTTATTGTGCAGTTTTTCCCCTTCCCTTTCTCACAAATACCTCTTGCCTTTGTCTCCTAATCAGAACTTTATGTGAGCTTCTGCCTGAATCAATGACCCCTGAACACCTGTTCTTTTTTGATCACCAATAAATGCTTGTTGCCTCTCACTTTGGCCTTTTGTTGTTCGGTTATCAACACTAGAAAAATGTTTAAACTCCCTTGGTAGTCATCAAGACATCTCATCATCCACCTACACATTTACTGAATAAAGACCTAAACATTTTCCAGGTGCTTGTAACACGGGAGACATGCTGTTAAGCATTAGAGAAGATCTGGTCACACCTCTGTTCACAGAACTCATAGTCAGCGAGCATTGATTATGCACCTCAGGTGTGCCCGGGACTGGAACTGATGCTGAGAATACAGAACTCTTATCCTTAAGCAGCTCATACTCTGTAGGTGCAAGGAGTAGTCAGTGGGAGGCATGAAAAACTCAATAAAACTATGTCAGGTAAAGCCAAAATGTTACCCAAACTAGCAAGCAAAGCAGGCTCGGTAAGAGGACTGCAGGTGGGAACGAGGGGTCAGAGGTGGCTGGGCCTGTGTGAGAAGGTAATGCGTAAACACAGCAGAACTGGTTTCTGCTCATATGGACCAAAACTTCAACTAAAGGAATCAGTAGGGGAAGTACTCATGGTCTGTGAGGCAGAATCAGGAGGAAAGCTAGGCAGTCGGGAGTCCGGATGATGACGGAAGGGCTGCCCCTCAAAGGGTATTGTGTGGGCCTGCGCTGAGTGGGTGCCGGCAATTGAGGACTAAGGGTTGAGAAGGAAAGAGCTGAGCCAGTGGGGCAGGCACAGCGCACCAGAGTCAGCGCCACACACAGGTCTGAGGGGAGAAGAGCCTGGCTCCTCGGAGCACCTGAGAGAAGCCCATGTGATTAGTGAGTAGGGAGTGTGCGGAGAGTGGAGCAGGAAGGGCTAATGATGGATCTCAACCCTCCAAATATCAGAAAGCAGCACCACGTCTTCATTCTTACTTCCTCTGAACAGCTCAATGGCTGCCACTGCTTTCACCTCCCCTCCCAGGCTTTCTCTGGCCACTCATCCCAGCCACAGTTCTCAGACTGTCTAATACCCTCCCAATGAGGCATCCAGAACTAATGCCGAAACACTAACGAGGCCAGAGGAACCATAGGGAAAGGTCCTCACTCCCTCCACCCTAGATGCTTGAGGTCTGTTAATTCAACCCAGTGTCCCTGCATGTGGCAACCATAGGACAAAGAGGACTCACCCTGATCCTAAACAGCTAAGCCCTTCCCCCCCCCCATATCTCTATAAGCCAGGGCTGCGTGACTCTGCTTCGGAGCAGTGGACTTTGAACCCCACATCATCTCCCGGACAACTGGATGCTCTGCCTGACAGCTGACACTGTGACTACAGTCCTGGTACTACTTGTTGGTGACAAGAACAGAACGTAAAGTCAGCTCTTCGAACTGGGCCCGCAGTTTGAGCTGCACCCTGGGTGAACAGTCTCGGCTGAACCCGCGGAAGCAGTGGCCTTGCTCAGGAGCTTTGGGAAAAGGGGTCCCAGGCAGGATCCTGAACATGGCGGTGGTCAGGTCGGGCAGGACGTGTGGGATCCTTCTGGTCACTCCTTGAGGAAAGCAGGACCCCACAGGCGTATTCTGTTGGCTTAGCCTGAATGTGGGGAGTTTTGATTATGAGCCAGAAATGTCTGGGCTTTATTCTGCAGAAACTGGAAAGGCATGTAACAAAGGATTAAAGAAGAATTTGGAAAAGTTAACCAGTGGAAATGTTGAGGATGAATTGAAGATAATTCAATTTCCTTTTTTTAATCCAAGAAAGAAGTCAATTTTGAGTAACCTTTGAGTTGTCATGGGTGAAATAAGAATCATAATTTTGATATGTGTTAGGTATAAAATGAATCACTAGTTTTGTAGGATAGCACTTTTGTGTTTTTCTAAACGAAACATTCAGTTCAAGGAGTGAGTGAAAGAGTTTTGCACAAATATTACTCTTACTCAACATGAATGGCAATGAAGGAGGTGAGGTGGCTTTTGTAATACTCAGAGTGAGCATGATACAGTCTGACAGTCAAATTATGAGAGGACAGTATTTTGTAACCAATGTCATTTTGCTAACTGTTCACTATATAATATATTCACATGCTTCAAAACCTGTCCCTCTCATCCCTGGGCCCAGCCGATCAATTCTTATCAGTCCATTTCCTCAGCAGTTTTTTATTCTTCTGCATCTTTCCAGTACTTCTTTGTAGCAAGCAGTCTGGCTGCTGCCTTCTCTGCCATATTCATTTTCTGGGGCTGCCAGAACAAAGTTCCACAGACTGGGCAGCATAAGTATGGAAGTTAATTTTCTTGTGGCTCTGGAGGCTGTAGGTCTGAGATCAAGGTGTCAGCAGGGTTGGTTTGGGTTCGTTCAGGCCTCTCTCCTTGACCTACAGATGGTCGTTTCTTCCTGTGTCCTTACAGGGTCTTCCCTTTGTGTGTGTCTGTGTCCTAATCTCTTCTTGTAAGGACAAGGGTCTTGTTGAATTACAGCCCCATTCATATAAACTTATTTTACTCTAATCACTTATTTAAGAACCTTGTCTCCAAATACTGTCACATTCTGAGGTCCCAGATTTTAGGATTTCAAAATATAAATTTTATGGGGACAGAATTCAGCCCAGAACACCTGCTCTCAGTTTCTCGAATTCTATTAAATGAACCAACTAAATAGGACAGGATGGAGGCAAACCCAGACCAAGGAAGGCACTGCAAAGTCTTTGCTGGGAAATGGTTCCCTGAGGACAACAGTGACATGGGGTCAGCAGGTGGCCACACCATCCTTATGCCTGCATAGTGCTTCCAGTTTGAACTGTGTGAGCATTCCTGTGACCTACTTAGCATTGTAGTTGTGGGTTACCTGGGAACTGAGTTCCATTCAGCTTTAATAACCTTGTCTTACAAAGTCCCAAGTTGAAAGAACATGTGTAGGAAGAGTTGGGAGACATGGTTGATACACAAACATCCGACAGGTGTTTCTAAAACCAGCTTTTCTGTCTTGGGTAGGGAGGTGAGCAGCAACATTGCAGGGACTTGGATATGTGGTTGGTCATTCCTCATTTGTCACTTCATGGAGGACACTGACTTTCAGTGCTTCTGGCACGCTAATTATGTAAGTTCATGTTGTTTTGCAATTATAAACAGATTATCAGCACATTAAAAGAAATTTAGAAAATAAAGATTTTAAGTGTGCATGGCCCCACAACTTTAGATACAAGAGATAATCTCAAAATATCACTTCTTATTTTAAAGTATTATTTGAACAAATCATTGCAGCTAAGATCTCAACTTAAATATGAAAATATTAGAATCATGGAACAGCAGAATCCTAGAATGGCAGAGGTGTTATCAAAATAGTACATGTTCCGAACGGTGAGGCCTAGAGGAGAAAAGCAATTGCAGGAAAAAGCAGAGGTCAACCCCCAAAGGTGCCACATAGCTCCCTGTCGGGTGGATTGGAGACCTTGAGAGGGGGGGTCAGAGGGGCCACAGCTGCTGTTTCAATGCTCTGTGGCATTTTTTTTCATGAATCTATAGGCTTCCTCCCGTCCCTTCTGGAGGGGGACACTAGGTGACATTGAACCAAAGAGTCTCAGAAATGAAACTTTTTTTGGAACTCTACATCAGTTAAATATTTTCTAAATTATTGATAAAACTGCTTTGTTTGCTAGGGGAGGAGTGAAAAAGATAACACAGGCATAAGTATTGCTCAGTGCCTGGGAAAGGGCTCTGGATGCTCAGCAGGCAGTGCTCAGCAGGCAGTGCCCAGCAGTAGCTTGCCACTCAAGGACAGGGGCATGGGAGCCCCAGGAGGCACTAGCTGGGCTTGTCAGCTGCAAGATCACATGCATAACTTCAATGTTCCCTAGACAAGAACCCAAGAATAGAAAATATGCAGGTTGCAAACAAGTGCAATTTGTCGAACTATTGCTTATATTAATACTGGACCCAAATGAGCTATTGAGTATAATACTTATTTACTTTTAAACATTCTACATTTATTACATAAACAAAAAAGCAAAATTTATATGGATAGGCCTACCTTACAAAAGCAAAGAAACATTGCATTAATTTTGATACTTTTTGTTTGCTTTTTCATTAAGTCACGAAGAAGTAAAATAAATCACATGTCTGAATCCCCTGCCTTCTGCTCTGGTCACATAATCTCTTAAACCTGGGGCCGCGGTACATTCTGTTTTATGAGAACAAACTGTTTGTTCTAATGTTTCCAAACTCAGAATTTTCATTTGAATTAGCTTCTTAAAATGCATCCCCAAGGAAAGATGTTGTAAAAGTATACACTGTTTTATTACACTTTCAATCATCAATTTGTCTGACCTACTTTTTTATGGAACTGATAATATAAATGTACAATATGATCCTTTCAGTAAAAATATATCTTGCTACTACTGGCCAATCATCACCTTTCATACAAAATAGAAGCTATGCATACGGGTCCCAGATATTTAAAATCTTGAAGGCCTAGATTATTATTCTAGCCATGCCATTTATATAAACCCAAATGCTATGAAATTCCTCTAACACCCATGGAATTACCACATATATAAAAGAACTATCTGTTAAAACTTATACAAAGCTTTTCAGAGACAGAAAAAATTTGACTAAATTAAGAATATTATTTATTTTTAGTACAAGATCAATATGTTAAAAGCATTGCTTCCCTTCTAATAACTATGTAGAATAAAGGTGATTTTCATATAAATTACAATAATCTTTAGAAGTATATATAGATTGTTTAATAAGTGGTTTTAAAAATAACTTTAATCTTTTATTAATATATAATTGAATTATGACATTGTACAAGTTTAAGGCGTACACTGAGCTGAATTAATACATTTATCTTACTATGATATGATAACCACCACAACTTAGATAACATCTCTACCATGTGACACAATTACCATTTCTTTTTTTGTGGTGAGAACATTTAAGATGTAGTCTCTTCACAACATTGAAGTACAGAATACAATATTGTTGGCTGTAATAGTTATGCTGTGCATTTGATCCTCAGAACTCACCTACCAGTTGCAAGTTTGTGGCCTTAAGCAATATCTGCCCGTTGTCCCTCACCCTATGCCCTGGAAACCTGGCTCTTTAGTTCCCACACATAAGTGAGAGCGTAGAGCGTTTGCTTTTCTCTGCCTGGCTCATCTCAGTAAGCACAACACCCTCAAGGTCAGTCAATATTGTTGCAACAATAGTAATAAGCAACTAGAAAAAAGATAACATGGTAAAACCATACCTGGGACTGTAAAATTTGATTCTAAATATATATAATTACCTAGATTAACAAATACAACACAACAATTATCATGCCACAAGTCATATGATTAACAAAGTCAATAATTAAATAACAATGGGGAAAAGGAGTGCATTGCATTTGATACAGAAGGGAAAATATCACTAATATAACATGTAATTATTTACAAAATGAAATAATTTACATGAAAATCTATAAATTTTACTTCAAATATCATAACTAAATTCAAGGGAAATTTATTCTCAATTTCCTCCCTAAATATCATATCAGGATTTTAATGGAAATTAGGTATTTATTAAATCTACAAAAATTTTCTGATAAAAAGAATACTTGAATAAATGGAGGAATGTAACACACTTTGGGTGTTGAAACAGTTTCTGAAGTCTGAATGACCGTCTCTTAGTCTGAGAATGACCTGAAATGACCTCTGGAACTGTGAGGTTCATCTAGACACCTGGTGTGCACTCCACAGCCCAGCAATCCCGAGCAACTGATGAAAACCTTTTAGTATCGTACCAACTACACCCCTAACCTGAAGCGATGAAGAAAAACTGTCCTCATGTAGTTTTATTTCTCATGTGCACATGTGTGTGTGTTCAATGACGTAAGGAAAAGGAAAGGTAATTGATTTCCCTTTTAAAATTATTTTCGTACCTGAAAAAGGATCTACCTAGCAGCTATAACTTTTTTTTAATTACTGTGAAAATGATGTCAAGGCACAATTCATCCTGGATCAGGGGAAACAGCAATGGCATTGGCTTGATCAAGTCAAGTGTACCTGGTTGTCAATTCCAGATGTAACTCTCGAAGTCTAGACTGAAAAACATGGGGCTTAGCTGAGAAGAAAAGTGTCCACTATTCAAATTGACTTAAAAATTTACATAGGAAACGATTCAATTGCAGGGTTTTATATGATGACAAATCCTATTCCATAAACAAATCTAATTCTCTCCTGGTCACAAGTGACTAGAGACGGAATCAATCTTTTATTCTCACCTCTTGTTCCTCTCATTTGTGGTAAGTTAAATTGTGTCTCCCCCAAAATATATATTGAAATCCTAAACCTTGGTACCTCCAACTATGACTTTATTTGGAAATAGGATCTTCGCAGATTTACTCAAGTTAAGATATGGTCATACTGGATCAGGGTGAGGCCTCAACCAACGACAGGTGTCCTCACAAAAGGATGAGGAAACATGCATATGGGGAAGCAGGTTCTCTGATTAGGGAAGCAGAGACTGAAGTGATGCTTGGACAAGCCAAAATATGCCACAATTACCTGCAACCACCCACAGCTAGTAAGAGGCAGGGAAGAATTCTCCCCCAGAAACCTCAAAGAGAGCAAAGCCCTCCTAACACCTTGATTTTAGACTGCTGGCCCCGAGAACAGTGAGACAATTCCTAGGTTTTGTCCACCAGCTTGCAGTATTTTGTTACGGCAGTCCTAGCAAACCAACAACCCTTTTTGAGCGAGTTCCCTCAATGGTTAATTTCTCAGCTCACTCTCTGTGTGTTTGCAAGTATCCAACATCTCAGAGTAAAAAGGGTTTTCACTTACCTACCCAAAACTCTGCCCTTGATGTGAACACTGAGCATGAAGGATCCATGGTCCTGTGCCAGGCCATGGTGACCCCAGGGCCCCTCGTTTGGGCTGTTTTCTGTGGTTATTTCATGCCTGCACTTGTGTTGGTAAGCCCCTCACTTCCAGGGCAGCCCTTTAAACTCACCCTCCAGGAATAACACTGCTGACCCCACTTGCTGGAATCAGCTGTCTTCCCCATCCTGTGGAGGATGCGGAGGTCCTGTTCATATTTCCCAGGAACCACACACTGCCCAGCCCAATTTCCCCATGAATGCCTCTGCATTGACCATATTTTTCTAACATAACCAAATTGCACCATCTGATTGCTATGCCTTCATCAGTAGATATCTTCATTCCTAACGTACAGCTATTAGGTGAATGTATTTGTTTATGACTGCTTCTTAATTTTGGAAAGAGAGAGGAACATAATAAAGATCAACAGCTTCTGGGAATTGTAGATCCCTTCCTCTCGCCTCTTATTCATGCCTCTCATTTAAAATATACACCCTTCTTTTATCTCTGAATGATGTCAGTTGAAGTATTAGGGATTAAAACCACTGTGCACGCTAAAACTTTGAAAAATTAAAGCATACATCTAACTTTCACATTTTCCAGTGAACCCCTACTGCACAAGCCCCTCCCACACAAAAGCTTGTGGGCAGAGGCATGGAGATTAGAAGGGGGCAGTACTTCCTGAAAGTCACCTGAGAAGTTAGCATCCAGGTACAGAGTAGACTCTGTTTGCATAGTTATTTACCCCCAAACTAATGGAGTAACATAACAAATGATATCAGATGAAGCTGTTAACCTGGGGACCTGATTGGGCTAAATATGCAATGGCTCACTCATGCCTGAGTGGGGTCAGCCAGGGGCTGAGCTCAGCTGGGATGCTGGATCTCTCTCTATATGTAGTCTGAGGGCTTCTCTCTCCAACTGGGTCTCTCTTCATGGCATTTCTGTGTGGTCCTTTCTCAAGGTCTCTTTACAGTTTAGCCTCCTAATGGTCGCTCCCCATGGTTCCTCCTTGTAATTGCTCCTTGTGGTTTCTCCTCACGGTGTCTCCTCATGGTGTCTCCACATGGTCTCTAGCAGGGTAGCTGGTCTACTTATATGACAGGTCAGGGCTCAACAAAACCTAGAGAAGCTGTTAGGCCTTCGTATGGTTTAGACACCAAGTTGGCACAAGTCACTTATACTTTGTATTGTAGCAAAAAAAACTAAATAAATAAACAAAAAAACAGGCTCTTCCTGATTCAGTGTGAGAGAGGACTACCCAGGGAAGGGGTGGTTCATCCGGGTCTTCCTTGAAGAGCAGCTGTTGCTACTGGCTCCAAAGGAACTGTAAGTCATTTGACCACATGGTGCTAGTGACATGGCTGGAGCTAGTGTGTGGCTCCCACACTGACTGTTCACAGCCATCTCCTCATCACTGGTGGTCCCCCTCATCCAGAGTTATGAACACCAGCAAGCAACATACAACTAACAGTGTCCATAGGCTATATATCCCCTGCTGCATCTCCAAGAGTGCCATAACATGAATTAATGCAATACGAGAAGTTATTAAATTGCCAATACACCAACTACATGATATTTGTTTTTTGAACCTCACAAATATCTTTTAAACAAAAGATGTTAAGACAATAGTTTATATTGAGGGCTTACTTTATCCAACTTTTGCTATGTGAAGCTGTGAGTTACTTGCATTTAATAAGTAATTTAATTAATAGAGGGTAAGGTCTATTTTGCATTAGGGAAGCCCAAGAATAGCAACCATAAAAATAAGAAGCCTAACTTAGGATTTCTCTGTGGTCTCTCCAATTACTTCCCCACCCCCAGTAAACAATTACCTTGAATTAACTGTAGTTAATGTTCTTCATAAATGAAGCATAGCCCTGAAAGGGTTATATTTACAAGTAAACTACAGTAAGTGAATAATTGACTAAAGGAACAGGTTAGTGAATATTTCTTAAACTAATTTGTTGAAAGAAAATAATAGAATTTTTTAAAATGTCCTTAAAATTTTAAAATCTAGTTTCTGTTTTTGTAGTGGAGAGAAAAGGAAGTTTAAAAGTTAACTATATAAAAGTTACCTAACCTAATTTCAAGTACACAACTGTACAAGTTTAGAAAACTGATCTTAATGGTGTTTAAAAATGATTGGTATAGTACGCATTTGGGAGAGTACCAAAGGGTTCAAGTTTCATATATAAAGACAGCAGAAATAAGCAATATTGTTTTATCCTTCTTATTATTTATTATATATTCTTTTAATTTTTAATATTCTTTTTAATTTTTATATATTCTTTTTTAGTTTATATGTATTATACCTAATGATTATTATTTTAAGAAATCATTATATTTACTCTTAACCCTGTGAAAAATGCAGAAAAGCACAAGAAAAAATAACAATAACCTACAATGTTACTCAGTGGTTAATTTAAGTATATGATATTATTCTATTCTATAAAATGTATATCATGCTATTTTAAGATTGTGTTAAAAATTAGCCCTGGTTGGTGTAGCTCTTTGGATTGAGTGTGAGCCTGTGAACTAAAAGGTACTAGTTCAATTCCCAGTCAGGGCACATGCCTGGGTTGTGAGCCCCGTCCCCTGTAGGGGGTGTGTGAGACACAACTGCACAATGAGTTTATCTCCCTTTCTCCTTCCCTTTCCTTCTCTCTAAAAATAAATAAATATAATCTTTAAAAAATAAAATTTTTAATTGATATGAACACTTTTTCCTGCAATTAAAATAATTTTTAGAAAAATATTTAACAACTCTGTAGCATCACACCATGTAGATACCATGATTTATTTGTCCAGTTCTTTATTATTGGATAGTTGATTTGTTTTCAAGTTTTAATAATGCTATACCAATATGTTTGGGACACATGGATGCAGAATATATTTTTTCTATTGATTTTTGTACTTACTGACCTTCCTCCCAAAAGACTATACCTTTATATGTGATATATCTACCTATAAACTGGGCATTCTCAAACATTTCCATAGTTTTAGCTTTTTCCAATTTGACATATGGAAAGGATTTCACGTGTATATTTTAATTCTATCAACACTGACAGAGCACACACTTCATCTCTTGCTGGCATGGTGCACGAAATTGTCATCATTTATCAACTTACCTTATATTTTGCAGAATGACATCACATCATTGCAAGGAATCTATCACCTTTGAGCTGGCACCTCTAATGCCTCTTCATGGGCTATCTCATCCCTCTACGCACTGGCAGATTCCAGTGTTATGCTATGTGACAGGACCAGGGTCACGGTCATACATCCCCAGTCATGACTGCCTCTCCAAGGGCAGGTCACTTGAAAGTCTACCCTTACAATAGTTGATTATTACTCTGTTAGTGTAGATACCCAAATATAAGTTGATGTTTTTTCAAATTATATCACATTTTATGTAGTCTTCATAATCCGAAATATCTTAATCACTACTCCATTACCTCAGTAAATGAAATCATTCATTGAACCATCTTTTCTAAAATGTACAGGTTTATTTTCATTCAGAAATAAAAAATATGAGCCCGCCGGGACTGCACCAGAGAATGCACTTGAAGAGTCTGTTCTGGAGAAGTTAAATGTACAAGATATTGTGGGAGAAACATGCAATTGAGGCAACATTAAGATGATGCTCTGCGTGCTCAGTGCAGATCTAGATAGACAATCAGTCACTACATACCTGAGCTGCACCGTTTTAACTCTGCCATTGCTCAGACTAGAAGTTGAATGCTTCTCTCAGTTTTGATTGATAGACACTACATGGGGCAAAGCTATGAGAACTGTTACTGAATTTTCAATAAAATTGTGCTGTAAAAATGTTTTGAGGGTCTCAGTTATTACTGGTTCCTATTCTCCTGGTATGGATTGTAAAATTTTGAAAACCTTGCATTTTCCTGCCACATTAACACCCCCACAAACAGGCTGGAAGCACCCCTCTCAGGTGACAAGGTGACTGGTGTGGGAAGCTTGGGCCCTGCCACCAGTTCCCTTCTTGTCCTCCTCTGACGGTGACCTAGTGACACTCACACACACCTCTTGATTGTGTGCTCCACCCTGACCTCTCTGAAGGCACTTGCCCACTGGTCCTCACTTTCTCTGCCTGCCCCCCACTGCTGGGCACCCCTCCATGTGGCCCCTGCATGGACCACCATGCCTCTCTCTTGAGGGCTGTGTGTACAACGAGTCTCTTCACTTCCACATGCCTCTCTGTGGTGTTATCCCCTGTCTGTGCCTGATAGTCCTCCAAAAAATACATTTTAAGTGACATAATTACTTCTTACAGCACGATGTAATACTTCCACATAAGAACATTCTTCGAAGTTTAGGAGTAAGCAACCTCTTTGTGTCACTAGAATGCCATATGTTGCCTCCTTTTTCATAGTTGAAATTCTTTACATATTTTAATTTTCATGCCCACCTAAGATGTCCGTAGGCTCCTATGCCCTGGCTATTAAATTCACTCCCAGCAATTATGCTGATTCTTGCAGTTGTGTTATATATGCTATTTTTTGGTGTGTCTTATTTTTAGTTGTATACATAGTTTACTCTTTTAACAAATATTTGTTTTAAGCAGTCTCCAATATTCTATGGAAAGAGGTGTAACATAAATAATTATATATAAACTAACCAACATAAGATTTTCCTCTAACATTCGCTATTTAGAATATTTAAAATTGCCTGCTATCATTGGTAACGGTGCTGAGGTGAGTTGGTGTGTCGCATCTAGGCAAATAGTTCCATTTTATAAATTCATAAGAGATTTTTGGAATAACTCAAAGTCTTTAGATATCTTTAGAGCTTTTCCCATATGTTGCCATACTGATTTCCAAAGGTCATGGGTTCGTTCTGACACCTGCAATAAACAGCTGCCCTTGCTTCATTTTATGTCAGCAAGTTTCTATTTTAAATCATATCAAACACTATAAATTTTTCATTTTATAAATGACATTTTGGTGATTTCTCCCAACTCCTAATTTGCTGTATTATTAATAATATTCCTTTATCTAGATTAGAGGAAGCAAATGTTTCCAAACACGGCTGGCCCTCTCATTTTATTTTACTTCTTGAGATTTGTCTGCTTTTCTTAAAGTTGGGACAGCTTCCATGACTCCCAACAACTGTTCCTTACCCTGTTTTACTTTTTATTATTTTTCTATAATACTATTTTAATAGTTAACTTTTAAAATTCATAAATCCTTTAATGTCTGCCTAATTTTGTTTTAAGATAATCTCATACACAATAGACTATTTTTCCATGTTTTCCTATAATTAGCTACTTTAATAAATTCATCACTTTAGTTTTTCGCTGACTCATTCAGCTAAGATCTGAAAATAATTATAGCTCTAGTCTCCTCATTCCAGTGTTATTAGAAATAAAAAAACACTCTTCACGTTCACTGAAAAACTGAAACTTGGCTTGTAGAGGCACGTTATATAATCACACAGCCACTGGGGACCTAATTAATTACCAAGGAATTACATTTACAGATTATTAAAAATTAGAGTTTATATCACAAAACTATACGTGAAGAAAGAGTGCTTATGTGGTGATCCCTAACTGTTCTTTGTTTGCTTCACACTGCCTTCGAGAAGCATCAGAGGTGGGAGAAAATTTTCATGTACGCTAACTCAGTAAAGTGGGGCTTAGTTAAGAGATAGTCTTGATGATGCCAACCCATGGTCAATGGCGCCAATTCAGCACCAAAAAAAATCCCCAATTTTTGTGTTGTGAAAAAAGTAACTTTATTCAGTGCAAATTAATTGTGATTCAGCATGGCTGTAAGAAGATCATGGCTATGGAGCGGCTCAATAGTGTTACAAAGCAATTATGAAGCAGCACAGCCATGGAACAGCACTGGCTATGAGGATGCCCTAAGGAGAGGCGGCTCTGGAGAGAGGGGGGCTCTGGGGTGATGCACCTCTGCAGCTAGGCAGCTCTGCTCTGCTCCACCTACTGTAGTCTAAGCCACTCCACTTTACCCTGCATGGGTGTGCTTCACTTTGCTCCACTGAGTCCTGTTCAGTGTTTCAGCTCTAGCTGGGGAAACACAGTCCTCAGTAGAAGGGGAAGTGCACTCCCAGATCCAGAGGGGAGCTGACATATATACAGAAGTCCCTGCCCTAGTCTCTGATTGGTTTGTTTTCATGCAGTTGAGGACTCCAAATCCTTGCAATTTCACTGCTCTAAAAGGCACTGTCTTGATCAGTCCAAATGGAGCCACTCTGATTGGTCCGTGAAGATGCTGATGGAGATATAGTTGCACATCTCCAATTGGACTAGGAAAGTCTCAGCCCTATTGGTTGAACTATAATTCCAAGAACTCCTTTATAAGGGCTGACTAAGATGGTAGGAACACAGTGCAGAGAGGCAGATGGTTCAGTGCAGCCTTCTCCCTCAGGTGTGTTTTGCTTGAGAGGCCCCTGTGAACTGGCTGCTAGGCTCTGTTTTTAAAATTTGAGCCCAGTTGGCCATCAAGAGCACTGCTTAGTAGGCATCCTCTTTTTCAGGGTCCACAATGTAAACTTTGAAACAAATAAGCTAAGAAAGAGGAATCAAAAGGTTTTCCGTTTTGTGAATACCTAGTTTTCCTTTGTTTCTGTGATGTCCACCAACACTTCAGCTGCACCACTGGGGGGATGGCTATGTGGATGGTGGGGTTGGTGCTGGTGATGGGTCAGGGGGGCTGACAATGCACAGTATAGGGAGCAGAAGGACCTGAGTTAACCATGCTGCTCTGCAGCCTAAGTAACATGGAAATTTTCAGCTTCACCTATGCTTGTCATCCTAATCAAATGTCAATGATTTCATGGGAATATAAGAAAAAATCATTAAAGCCTTTGTATTTTCTTACCATCAAGATATAAGTTAATCCTAGTTAATCATAAATAATAATATTCAATAAGTATATGCTAATTAATTTTTTTACTTTTAAATTATTTTATTAAATTTATTGGGTGGCATTGGTTAATAAAGTTATATAGGTTTCAGGTGTATAATTTCATTGTTTTATTTTTTATTTTTGTTCAATTACAGTTTGTCCCCATTTTCCCCCCATTAGTCTCCCCTGCCCTAGCCACCCCCTACCTCCCACATTCAATCCTCCCTCCCTCTTGTCTTTGTCCATGGGTCCTTTATACATGTTCCTTTACTTAACCCTCCTCCTTCTTTCCCTTATTATTCCCCTAGTCCTTCCCCTCTGGTCACTGTCAGTTTGTTCTTTATTTTCATGTCTCTGATTCTATTTTGCTCAGTTGTTCGTCTTGTTGATTAGGTTCCACTTATAGGTGAGATCACATGGTGTTTGTCTTTCATCAGCTGGCTTATTTCACATAGAGTAATGCTCTCCAGTTCCATCCATGCTGTCGATAAGGGTAGGAGCTCCTTCTTTCTTTCTCCTGCATACTATTCCATTGTGTAAAGGTACCCCAGTTTTTTGACCCACTCCTGTACTGATGAGAATTTAGACTGTTTCCAGCACTTGGCTATTATAAATAACCCTGCTGTGAACATTGGAGTGCATAAGTCTTTGGAATTGGTGTTTCAGGGTTCTTAATGTATAATCCCAGCAGTGGAATTTCCTGGTCAAAAGGGAGTTATATTTTTAGTTTTTTGAGAAAATTCCATACTGTTTTCCACAGTGGCTGCACCAGTCTGTATTCCCACTGACAGCACACTAGGGTTCCCTTTTCTCCACAACCTCTCCAGCACTTGCTGTTTGTTGATGAAAAGAACCATGCAATTCTTAACCACAGCTTCTTCTTCTTCTTCTTCTTCTTTTTGTTTTTTTGGATAATCAAGTCCTTTGGATTCTACCTATGAACATTTCAGATTCTGCTCAACCTACCGCACTGCCACAGAGCTATCACAGCTTCCAATAGCGCATTCACTTTGCCTTCAGCCGCTGGTGGGCCTTCCACCAAATCCTGATCGCTGCCTCCAGAATTATCTTCGAAAACTGCAACTCAACTTATGTCAGACTCCTGCTTAAGAACCTCTTCTGCCTTTATTTTAGGATAAATTCTTCATTCTTAATCAGCATTTAAAAGAATCAGTTTGTCACAATAAGCATTTTAAGTCTTATTCTCCTCCCCATGCAATCCATGTTTTAGCTAAGACCAAGAAAATGAGTTTAGCAAATAGAAGATGAGCACTAAAATTTCAACGTAATGTGAGGTGATGCTTTTTAATTCAGTTTGATGTCTGAAACTTAGTTTTAACCTGGAAAGTATATTCTCCTCCTGGAGAAGAGGAAGAAATGATTTCCTCTAAAATCATAGATGTGGAGAGGAAAAAGAACAAGTTTTGGAACATTCTTCAGCCATGTTTTAGAAAGAATAACTATTATACATGTTCCCATGATCATCATAAATTGTATTAACATTGGTCTTGTTTCTCCCCTAAGCTAATTGGTGCCCTTGTGGAAATAACCACAGAAGCATATAAGCCAAAATAAAATACAACTTTATTTGTGTTTATTAAACTCTGTTCAAAAATTAACAAAGCAATCCTGATGGAGTATATCATAAACCTGATGAAATGGGTGCTGTTTTGAAATCCGGAGCAATAACGCCCATCCTGCCCTTCACCCTGGCCTTTCATGTCTATGTCACACTTTTTTTCTTGCTTTTTAGTTTCTCTAACTTTGACTAAAAGTATTTGTTTCAAAAACCAAAAAATTACCCTTTTCTGATGGGTCCCATGATAGTTTTTAACCTCATTCTCCTGAGCAACGAAGAATGTGTTTTCTGTAACTAGGTCATCGTAGTTCAAATGGAGCTTGTGTGGCAAAGGTTTCGTGAAAACTTTCACTCAGTAGTTCCATAGCACGCTTTTTCCGTAGTGTCCAACACTCAGTTTTAACACTCTTCTTTGCATCTCTGGCTTATCATCCACACAAGAATTTAATAGAGAACAGGGCTTGTTTACTCATCTATGTATCTTTGGCACATCAAGGCATATCAATGCATCCCAAAGCAGGTATTAGATAAATCTTCTTTTATTGATATGTAATAATTTTAAAGAACACTTAATACAAAAATGTTTTCTGTTCCATTACTTTTGTTGTGCTTTAATTTATTAGTATTAGTAGCTTTTGGAAAATAATATTGAGATTCAAATGCATTGCCTTAATTTGTAAAAATGGAATTAAGGATGAACTTGAAATAATATGGTTTAAATACTTTTGATTTAAACATTATAACTGGTAGCTATCCCTTGGTATCCTCAGGAAATTGATTCTAGGACCCCATCCTTACCTTGCAGATATCAAAATCTGTGGCTGTTCACATCCCTAATGTAAAATAGCACCAATGATGAACATTCTTCCATATATTTTAAATAATCTCTAGGCTACTTCTAATAATCAATGCATTGTAAATGGTATATAAACTAACTACATAATACACATCAGCAACCACATAGAATTTTTAAAACTATTTTTAATCTGTTGTTGTTTGCATCTCTGGATATGGAATCTGTGGATACAGAGGGCTGACTATATTAGAAAAATAACCTTTGCATGCTAGCAAGTACTTTATGTTGCTCTTTAGAAAAGAAAGCTGTCAACATACAAAGCATTACTGCCTTTGGTTTCCTTCTGGGTGCATGTGACTGGAAAGTACTGTGACTCCTTTACACATCTGCAAGTCTAGACAATATCCCAGTGCTGACCCCCTCTGGTACGCAGATGAACAGTATTCCGAATCCATGAAGACACGAGACACTTGCTGAAACAGTGGTCCCTTCTGTTTCCCTTAACTAAGTGTCCACACATACAATGAACTATGTCAACAGGGCTCTTCACCCTGGAGTGGCATAAGTGTGAGGAAAGGATGCTTTATTCCTTATAAAATACAGTGGGAAGTGAAGTTGGAGCCAGTGATGGGTAATAATCATAAATTTTATGCTCAGATATATGAAAAGTTTTCCTTATTGCCTTTTATTTGTGTTAAAAAATACCAGCTCATTTTTTGGTTCAGAAGATTGTCATTGTTTGGATGTCCTCAATATGTTCACATTGCTTCCAAAATATACATTTGAAAGATCAGAAGGAAGGTAAAAAGTTCAGAAGGTTGATGAGTAGGGCAGAGGAGAGATGAATTTCCCCTGAGTCGCTGTGGTGGGCCAGGCCATGTTATCTCTGCCTCACCTATATTCAGGAGCAGCTCATCAGAAAGATTTATTCTACCATACTGGGCACTCACTTTATCCCATGAATGGCAACTGCCACTCGAAGGTAAAGTATTTGATAGAAATTCTTATGATAAATCCTCTCTATCTGTATTCCCTTTAAGTTTTACCTGCAACGTTTATGATCAATCTCATCAAATAAAAACATACAGACTGAAAGTGAAATTCCATCTGACTTTATGACATTGTGTTATGCATGCAATAAAAAGCCCTAGTGGGCTGTTGTTAGTCTAGATGCTCAAAGTCATGTTCAATTGCTTTAGTTTATTCCCCTGATAGAAAAAGAAATAATTCACACATGCTTCCTAACTACCTTCCACCCTGATCTAAGTAAATTTTCTTAATTCAAAAGAACTTGACCTATCTTCTCATTTTCTTTGTGAACATTAGGTAGTGAGTCATCAATCTCCTTTGTTTAACAATAGTATGCATTCTTACAAAGTAGATACTTGTTTAACAACATCAAAAAATTGATATAAATAAATGTTTTAGCGAAGCCCAATATTCAAAAATGAAATGTACAAGCAGGTAATTAAACATGGGTATATGACTTGCCTGATTATAAGTATATATGCAACAACAATAACAAAATAGCCCCTGGTTTAAACCAAATGCCAAATAAATTAAACTTTCAAACAGTTTAATTCTACTCCTATAGTTTTGAGTATCTCCTTGAAAAATGGATATCTTTCTTCTTTGGGCATTGGGAATGGAAAGACCTAATACATGGAACGTTCTGGAAAACTGATCATGCCATTTGCTGATTGTCTTGATTGTGCACACTTTAGATGACAAGCTGGCAAAGTCAGAAAAGAGAAAAAGACTGCAGCCACTAAGAAAGGTGGGTTGGCCCAGTGATAGGTGGGTGCCATAACCTACAGCTCCTGAGTCGGTTGATTCACTATTCAGAAACTTTGGATCCAGTAACTTAAATCAACTGTTGTGGGAACATTTACACCCCGGAAATTGAACAGCATTATAAATGAGGGCTCACGCAGGCCTGGAAGGACATTTTTGCAGCACAGCGCTGGTTCTAACAACTCCTTCAGAGTTCTGGGAGCCTTGAAGGAAGTATGGACAATGCCAGTTCTTTTTCTCTCTTGGATTCAGGGAAAAGCTGACATGATAGGGGTATGGATGGGCCATTAGTTGTTGGCCGTAATAAATAGGAGAGAGCAAAAGTAAAGACAGAAACCCTAAAACTTAATAAAGGCAAAGTGTGCAAAAAACTTCCAAGTCTACGTCTCTGATTCCTGGTGTTTGTAACATTTATCCCGAACACTATGCATCCAGAGTTCCCATGAGCAGGTAGGAGGTCATCATTCTAAAATAACTAGAGTGAAAATTTCTTTCATAAGCCTTCACATTTGATTAATTTCTCAATCTCAGTTAGTCAGCTGCACCACTATCAAGCAAATCCTTCAACTTGAAGTTTTAGGCCCAATTTAATTCAGTTTCTCGGCAGACAACAACTCTGATAGATAGCCATATGTTGTAGGCAGGATAGTAGTCCCCAAAGATAAGCACATCTTAATTCCAAGAAACTATGAATACTGTCCTTACATGCCAAAACTGACCATGCGGATGTGGTTAAAGTGAAGGACTTTACTGAAGGATTACACTGAAATATCCCAGTGAACATAATCTAACCACTTGAATCATTCAAAGCAAAGGACTTTTCTCAGGTAAGTCCAGAGAAAGAGATGTGTTGTGGGAAGCAGTGTCAGAAAATCACTACTTTGTTGGTTTTGAGGATGGAGGAAAGGGACCATGAGTAAAGGTTTATGGCCCATTTTTACAAGGTAGAAAAAGCAAAGTAACTAATTCTCCTCTGGGACCTAGAGAAAGGAATAAAATACCTTGATTTTAGTCCAGTGAAACATATCAAACTTACAGAACTATATTTATACTAAAATCGTGCTGTTTGAACCCTGGTTGGTGCGGCTCAGTGGACTGCGTGCCGGACTGTGATCCAAAGGGTCATGTGCTAGATTCCCAGGGAGGGCACATGCCTGATTGTTGAACAGGTCTCCAGTAGGAGGTGTGTGAGAGGCAACCACACATTGATGCTTCTTTCCCTCTCTTTCTCCTTCCCTCCCCCCGTCTAAAAATAAATAAATAAAATCTTTAAAACATTAAAATAAAATAAAATTGCACTGTTTTAAATCACTAAATCTGTTGTAATTTGTTATGGCAGCAATAGAAAATGAATGCACTATAGTTTACTATCTGGGGGGTTTTAAAAATACTTATTTCTTCAAAAAATGTTGCTGCCATGATCTTTTTTCTAAGACCTGCACATAGAAAAGTCTCTAGCTGCTACTCTAGCTGACAAAGGAATTGATGAAAACCCACATAGAGGTAGTTCTCAGTGGGTAGACCAGTTGGAAAACAATGCTTAGCACCAGAAAGAGGATTTAAGTGAATTGACCATAAGGCTCACAATAGGAAGATGTTTGTACGATTCTGAGTCTAAAATGTACCTCTCTAACTAAAGTCCTGTACCATGGAGGGCAAGTGGCCTGTCTGTCATATCTCCAGACATTCAGTTCTTGGAGAAATACAGGAATTTTGCCAAAGTTCTTAGAGCAGGTCTCTGGATGTCTGACCGGGTTCAAATTCCAGCTTGGCAGCTTCATGACTGTGTGACTTTGAGTAGGTCAAAGTATGTATTGTGCCTCAATTTCCTCATCGGCAAAATGTATCCATCTCCCAAATACAAAGGATGGTTAAAAGGATTAAATAAGTTAATATAATGGTCCTTTATTCAACTATAATGTATCTGATAAAACCTACCACTGTAGGATGTTGGAGAGTAAGGGTCATCGCTTGATGTTGATAGCAAATATACAGGTTGGAGTGGGTTTTTTTACAATAAGAATATGAAATTAATTTTCTCACCTCGCTTAAAAGCTATGGGAACTTTAAACCCAGTAAGTGAGCGATCTCTGAATTGCCTTCATATATTCTCACTCAGACCTCAGCTGAGTTCACAAACAGATGCTTGGGAAGTGGATGTCTAAGGAGCTATTATAAAATTCCACTTTGGGGATGGAAAATTGGATAATCCAGGGTTCTCAGCTTGAACTTCAAACATTCTTGAGAAAAGTGGCCAGCCTATAAAAGAATATAATTATAAATTCCCATACTTCAATGGAAATATGCCCACTGGGAAAGTTCAATGAGGACCATTTTGTTTCCTACAATGACCTTAAGTTTACAAATGTATTCTATATTTGTCTATCACCCAGAGATTCTTGTAACCCAACATAGCAAAGCAGCAGGATGCATCTGCTTTTGAGACAACCGTGATCCCTTCACCCTTCCCTGGGACGCTGCCAAGCAGGGTTCCAGAAGTAGCATTTATGATAAAGGGGTTGGCTTTGAATCCCCGCATGAATTTGTACTGCTTCTGTACATTCCAAGTGATAACTACCTTATACACACTCGCACCTGTATGTTTGATAGATATAGTAGTAGCTATAGATATCTCCGTGTGTGGAGGTAAATTTTAAAAGAAACATTTTAACTTAAGATAGTTCAAATAGTTGGTGAAAATTAGCTAAGAATTTGAGATATGGTTCATACCTATTTTAGAAACTGCTAAAATATATTTATTTTTTAGATGGCAACATTTCACTTTACTATATTAGTATCTAATATGCTCTGTAGTTGATTTGTAGCTGGCTACATGCCCACATAAAGTATGAGCAACTTGACAGATGCATAGGAATGTTTGGGGTATATTGTAGTAGCTTCACTATCATTCCAGAACATAACTCAGTGACCCTGTATTCAGGGCTTTCTTCTATCACTGAATGTAGAATTGAGGGAAACAGGCACACCATAATTATCCCAGATTCCCTCACCTCTTAAAGTACACAGAAAAATGCATAGCTCACATGCTGATATTGCCAAAACTTACATGAACTTGCAGCTTCATGGTATAGTTCTAGGTACAAAGGGATGATTATGTATAGACTTATCTATCAATCAATCCTTGACTATCCACCTACGCAGGTCAAGCTAAAGAGCAAGGCTGAAGGATGTGTGTCTATATGATTGCATGTACAACACACTTTTATACACATACAAGTGTATTTGTGTTTGCATACACATAAATCTGCATGTGCACATGTGTTAGTAGACAAGTATTTCTGTCTTTTGCTGTCTGTCTTGCCATACACCAATTTCGTTTGCCGGGGAATCATAAGATAAAATTGACAAGAGCTACTCAAAGACTTTGGTTATTCACAACCATGTAGGCAGTTGTTCAACCCCAGGAAGATGACAGGGCCCTGCACCAGTGGAACCAGGTCACCTCCACATCACAGTCATCAGGGGCCACCTTGCTGTGTGACATAGATCATGGCAGAGATGGCAGGGAAGGCAACTAACATTACAGAGCAGCTGTCACCTTCCATACATGTTATTCAGTCCTCACAAAATTCACAGTTAGAAGTGGAACTCTAGTACTCTGAGCCTGGATTTTCCATCTACGAACTAGCAGTAGCGATCATTCTCCTGCTAGAATAAGACAGAGGGTAGACTTGAAGTAATAAATGCAGAGGGCCTTCTTAGGACAGTAATGGATCTCATGATGCTTGTTATAAGTCAATAGCTTACTCTCTCTGAACCCCTCTCCTGTCTGCAGTAGGGTTTTTGATCTCCTAAGAGTGCGCAGAGCAGGAATCTTTCAGGGTTTCAATCAGAAGGAATCCCCAGGGCACCCTATGGGATCAGAAGTGACTGAAATTAGGGGACAGGGCTGAAGCTCAGGAGCTAGGCAGTGTCTGGATAGATGCAGAAATCACCAAGAATGAGGTTGGGCTGGTCTCCTACCATTGGAAAGCAGGATTGGGTGCACCAGACAAGCTTAAAGAAATCAAGCCAAGGGAATGTTTTTCTACCAAAAATTAGTGACACGGGATCATCACTTTGATTTCAATGCCCCCTGTCTACACTACCTGTTCTCAAGCATCCAGAATGGGGCAAGAATTTCCATTCAGAGGGTGGGGATTCAAGTTTGAGCTGACCCAGTACTAACGACTCTGCTATTTGGTCAGAAGACCAGGCGGCCCTTCAGATCTCATGCCTTGCCTGAAATTCTGGACTTTTCTGTCTTCTGAGGAATCTAGATTCATCTGTGGCAACCCCTCAATCCATCCTTCACTGGCTCTTGCCCTTTGGGACATGCTATAGGACATTTATAACAAAAAATGTCTCAGAAGTTCCTAACAACACACTTGTTCAACTTACTTATCCCCTGCTTTGATTAAAATCAATGACTTCTCTTTGTTCTTTAAAAACTCATTATAAGCCACATTTTACAGAAAATCATTTAATGGGAATGTTTTAATGATGCCATTTAGATTCTGTGCTCATATGTTTATCCTGCTTTCATACACAGTGACATTTTAAGTCTCTAAAACTGAGCATGTGAAGTCATCAGTGAGGGGTGACAGATGTAATAGCTGGCCTTGAGGCCTCTTTGCAGATCTGAGTACCAACCTCTCTGGACCCAAATGTTAACTTTGCATCTCCACTGCGTCCTTGCCCCTGACAAAAGGAGATGAGTTTCTTGAAGCTGAAGAGCCATGTAGATGACACAGTGGTTTGCTCAAATGCTACAGAAAATTCAGGTTGTTCAACAAACAAATTTTACCTTGGTTTTATTCTCAGAGTTGCTACTTGGCCTCTATCAGAACCATCTGTCCTTATCTTTATCATTTTGGTCCATGGACAGCTCATGCCTCAGACAGGAACATTCAGGTGAGGACCTGCTCAGGCAGATGCTTCTCAGTCAATTGGTTGTAGACAGTAAATCATGACAGGTTGGAATTTGACAACACTGATGGGTTTTTTCAAGAGTTTTGGCCAAAAGAAGTATTTCTGAAAGAAACCAAACAGTAATTCGAAAGAACATAAGCATCCCTATCTTCTCTGTAGCGTTAGTTACAATCACTGAGATATGGAAGCAGCCCATGTGTCCATCAACAAGTGAGTGGATAAAATAACTATGGGACATTTACACAATGAAATGCTACTCAGCTGTAAAAAAAGAGAAGAAAGTCTTACCCTTTGTGACAGTACAGATGGACCTGGAGAACATTATGCTAATAGTGAATAAACCAGTCAGAGAAAGGCAATACCATACGGTCTTACTCATACATGCAATCTAATGAACAAACTGAACTAAGAAGCAAAATAGAGATAGACTCACTATTTTGAGTCTGGTGGAGAGCAGGATGACAGCAAAGTGGCAGGAGGGGATAGGGGTGGAGGGATTGAGCGAAGGGGAAAAAAGGACTCATGGGCATGGACAACAGTGTGATGATTGCTGGGGGGAGGGTGGTATAAGGGGACTAAATGGTGATGGAAAAATACAAATTAAAAAATATGAAAAAAAGAAGTACTTTTAGTGAAGAGCTTTTCTCTCATGCTTAAGGCTGCAAATAGCATTCTCAGAAGTAGCTCTTAGGTGAGTTTTGGAAATGATATTGAGCCAGCTACTCTCAATTTTTAGGACAAGAAGTCAGCCTCACAGGACAGTAACTGATCTCCAGGAGTGAGCTAAGTACGGCCTATATTGCTCCACTAGCTGCAGTCATTATCAGCTCCCACTCCAAATTCTTGTTTAAAAAACATTACCCTGAGTTAAAAATGAACTGCCTACATTTTAATGATTTTTTTTTTCTCCTTCCTGACTAAGGGATGACAAGGTTATTTTCTTACATTTTTTGCATAGGAACAATAACAGTGAAAGTTCATTTGTTTGGGTTTCAGGTGAGGAGAAGAGCTGAGAACTACTAACCTGGTATATAGTGTTGGTATAATTGTATCTTGCTTTATTTTTTTTGAAATTCACTCTTTTTCTTTTACTGAAAAGCTTTATCTTTTCAATCACCCTTGTTTGTGTCTGCAAATCTTCATGGCCTGAGAACATAAAGAGAGTTGGTTCAAACGTTTTGGAAAACTTTGCAAAGAGGCTATCATTCCGCGGGTTCCTTTGTCAGGTGCCTGAATCTGATCCCACTCCATGAAAAGAGCACGGGGGAGACTATACATGCCTCTGACCCAGTTCCTTTTCAGCCCTGCCTGGGAGTCATTATTGAAAAAGCAATCCTTACCACACTGAAATCCATAATTGTTTCGGAGAGTATTTTTTCCCTAAAGTTTCTCATAAGTCCTTTGTAGGAAAGCCTCCTTCGCCCACCAAGGACCTGTCCAACTTCCATGAGGTTAAATGATTTCCCCAAAGACTGTTAAATCTTAACCCAATTACAAAAGAATCATATTCTACTGAATTCACTACAGAGATGTTTTCAAGTTTAATATGTATGCATCTATCTAGAAGACAGTTTTATGTTCATCAAATTGAAAGGAAACTTTTTAAATTCCAGAATATTGGAAAACATTCATACTCCTCATTCTGAACTTGAATATACAATTTGGATATGCCTAGGAGCTGAAAATATTATTGAACCAGATCAATGCATTTTAGGACTTGAACTCACCAAAATAAGAAAAGCATAAAAGTCCATCTTGTAGATTTAGAAAATAGATGATGTTTGTAAAATACAGCCTTTAAAAGTGAACCTTTATTAGTCCTAGAAGGAAATGAAATCAGGCTCTGGAAGTTATATGTCCATATACACATCAAACAGAGATTTCTCCTGTAAGAGTTGGGAGGATAGGAAAAGTTTATGGAAGAGAAAAACCAAGAGCTCCACACTTCCGGGCAAGTCCCCACCGTCCGTATTTGAGCAGAAGCCCTCAATGTCTTTTTCACAGTCAGGAGGTATATTTCACAGTCAGGAGGTTGGTTGAGTATATGTGACAACTTTTGGACACCTTTTCCTATCCAAGTAGAAAATGGACACTTAAGAGCTTTATAGCACAAATCACCAGTCCTTCAAAAGAAATGACAGATGACTGCAGGGCTTAACAAACATCCATGTGTGCCTTTAAAGAGAGACCTCTTCAGAGAGTTCGAAGAAAAAGGAAAGATTCCAGTATGTTGTAGGTGTTAAGCCTAGTTCCTTCATGCAGAGGCTGCCTTTGCTTACAGCAAGCATTATGTGCCGTCCCTGAGAACCCTGGCTGGTGCAAACAGCAAATCTGGCTCTGCATACCACAATCCCACAAAGCATTGCCCCATCCAAAATGTCAGTTCTGCACTTGTTGAAGAACATGAAATCCATCCCATTAGCTGCTTCTCCCAACCTCCCTATATGGAAATTATTACCATTTCCCAAAATCACTTTACTTAAAGTGCTAGGTCATATTTTTATCATTTCTTCCACTAATCATCTAGTCAGTACCCAAGAAGACAGTCCATGTTTTTCCAAAAGATATTTTATGTGCCCTCCAGCTCTTCCACGTCCATCAGCCTTGCCCACGTCTGTAAGCCCAACTACTCACATGCAGTGCTGCTCATTCCAAACTTAACATAATTTTTAAGGTACTGACATGTTTTTCACATTGAGTATGAATTATGTCTGTTCTGTCCACCATATTCTTCCTGTTCTTTCAAGCAGATTGAGTGCCATGTCTATACATTCTTGCTAGATCCCTAGGAGAAGGTGATTATTAGACCTGTTTTGCAAACCACAACTGTGACCCATGTTGGTATGTGATCTTCAACCAACCACTTAAACTCCCCAGCATATAAAAAATCCACATGACATTTATCATTCTCCACAATCCATAAAGGATTCCTTTCCAACACCACAGCTCTTGTTCCCAATAGTTCAGTCTTGGGGCTCTGTCACTTCACCTGAAAGCTTCATCTTGGCAGCTGGTCAACCTCTCTTCTTGCATAGCTTGTGCCCACCAACCTGTCCCTCCAGGCTCTCTCATTGCCTAGAGCCACACACTCCAACATAAAGCTAAGTGAGACATTTTATTTTTTGCACTAATCAATATAATGTAGTGTTTTTTCACTAACAGAATATCTCAACTCAGACTAGCCCTATAACAAGCGATGTTCATACTGAAAAGTGTTGGCCTAGAGAATCTCAGTGGTGCCTGTCTTTGCCTGCTGGCACAGTCTCTCTAGCGTCCTACTTTATGTTCAGATCCTAGGGTGCCATAATACCATTTAATATCTCTCAGTGTCCTTCACCCACTGCCAAACTAATAAAACAAATATTTCCTAGATATATTACACTGCCATAAAGTACCACAGACTGGGCAACTTAAAAAACAGAAATTTATTTTCTTGAAGTTTTGTAGGATAGAAGTCCAAGATCAAGGTACCAGCTGGGTTGGTTTCTTCCATGGCCTCTCTCCTTGGCTTGCAGATGACAGTCTTCTGCATCCTTACGTGGTCATCCCTTAGTCTGTGTATTGTCTGCGCTCAATCTCTTCTTATAATGACACCAGTCTTATTGAATGAGGGCTCACCATATGGCCTCATTTAACCTAATCATTTTTTAAAGACTCTGTCTCCAAATACAGTCACATTCTGACACACCAGGGATTTGTATTAATAATGCAAAGTGAATTTGGCAGGTGATCATGTTCAACCCATAACTCTAGACTGTCATGGAAGACCCACCATAATAATAGCAGAAATATTTCTCCTATTCTTCTGGCCTTTTGTTTAATCTCTGGATCAAAATTTAACCCCAGATCACCTTAGGACAGCTCATTGTTTGTTGACCTTCACACCTTCTGTTAGTATCCTAGAAAGAAATACATCATGATCCTTTTGTCAAGTCTTCAAATTCTCTTCCAAGTTTCCTCCTCTGTTGGACCACTGTCACCCTTAAATGTAATGCACATTTAAATGTAATGCAGTAAGTGTAATGCACTCCTCATCCACATCCTTAAAGATGGCATGAGCAGTACATTGTACTAAGTTGCAATAATTTATCTGAAATATTTTAGTACCACTATGAGGTAAGCTATATGAGACCCTATATTAGCACAGGGATTGAGACAAAGTGTATCCTCAATTAAAATGTTTTCATTTGTTATATAGAGTACATACTGCCTTTCAGTATATAATCACATAATGAAATCTTGTTGAACTAAATTAGGGCAGACAGGAGTATATAGTGACAGACAACTTGGTGGCTTGTATGAGCATTTGCTTTTCCTGAGATTACCTTAAGAGCCCATATTCAACTGAAAGTGTCAGTTGAATTGTACACAGACGTCTAATGAATGGGCAAGGCTGTGCTGATCCTATGCCTCAGGCACGGTGAGCTGTCTCACCAGAGACCTAGGGACTTGAGGCAGCAAACATGGTTTCATTAGACCTCTTTAGTTACCTCTGGTTTCTCAAAAAAATGAAATGCATCCCATTTAATCACTGAAAAGCCCAAATCACTGTTCTGAATTTATTCATGAGTTTTTAGTGAATCTGATGATTTTTGTTTGTCAAGATAAATTTAATAATAAAAAGCTCTTTAATAATAAAAGCCCAGGTGAGGAGGGGCTAAGCAAGCAAGTGGCGCAGAAGTGTTTCTTAAGTAAAATACACCTGAAAGCACCTTGCCCCTCTGCCTTATTAGCCTGTGGAACATCTTGGCTTCATGGTCTCCTGGAGTGATGGAGACATTGTGGGCCACTGCCATCCTTCATCCAACAGCAGCCCTCCGAAGGCAGGGCGGTTGTCCAGTCTGGCTTTCCCTGACTGCCCCTTCCCTCTGTTTGGAAGTTGAAGACCGAAGTTTCTCCAGTACCTCCTGGCTGGGCTGGAGGCGATCCTGTCTGGATGACTAGGCACTCATTAGTATTCATTTTTGCTTTTTCCCTTATTGCGTGGATCAGAGACAGTAATTGAAAATTGAGTATTCTTCTTTTTCCCTTGCTAATCTTTTATTAATGTTGCTATAAACAGATGAAGGCTTTTCCCAGTACATATGATTAAGATCATATGATTCCCTTGATTTCTTCTTTTTAAATAACAAACATTATTTTGTTACTACTTCTGCCATATGTAAACCTTTTGACATCCTTTAGAAAAAATGATAAAAAGGAAGTTGGGGTAGAGATATATTTTTATTATATATTTTTTACTTTTTAAGATTGAATTTTGCTTCTTACTCAAATTTTATTAATAAACCCCATTTTAAGTCCAGGCATTCATAATTCCCCTTTTATGCAACACCCACAGGATGCTGGGTGAGCTCCAGACTGGGGTCAAATGCGGCCCAACAAGCATGAACTCAATAATTATAAACAATTATTAAGAGAAAAGTAAAGCATTTGCCTGGTAAGAAATACATCCTCAGAGTAATACTTCACTAAGGGATAGAAGAATGGCTACAGAGCTATCCCAAAACCTCAGTTTCTATAGTATATAGTATTTGGGGCCAGTTGTATGGGGTGTGGTTAGGGATTCAGAAAGGAGATCTCTGAGGGCAGCCCCTGTCCAAATAGGAAAAATTTCTCAAGCATTTAGTGTATATAGTTTGTGTCATCCTTTTATGCACCCAGGAATTTTTCTCTAGACCAAACTTCTCTTGCAACTTGATCTACCCTTGGAATGAGGAATAATGGGGTCTCGTAGGGACCAGCATCTCCAACCTCACACTAAATCAGATATCCAATAAAGGAATGTCAATTTTCTCCAATTTCCAAGGTGGAATAATAATAGTGGGATCAGATCATATTAAAGCAATTTGTTTATGTTTGTTCTAAGTCATTCAATAAAATCCCCATTTTTTTCTTTTAAAACCCAATGCTAAAGGCAAGTTCTGTTTGGTTGGTTGGTTGATTGATTGATTGATTGATTGTTAATCATAATGACCTTAAGGCAGTTTCCTGCTATCGAGTAACCTATGGAGGGTGGAAAGTGGTCTGGAAATTCAGAGCCGCCATAATTTCTTGGCCCGTGTTCAGCAGGTTTGTTCTGATCAATCTCTGTGTAGTCCTTGACAAGACAGAACAGAGCTGACATTGCACTCTCTGCACTCCCTCCCCACAGGGAACACTGGCCCTGGGCACCTCGTGGGCAGGTCCGCAGGCATGTGCTTCTTCCCCCAGGAGGTAGCATGTGACTGGTGATCCCAGCACCCTCGGTCCAATGCTTCATTGGTCTCAGTAGGATGCTGAGCAGAAGCACCTGGTTTCTAGAAGCGGAGGATGGCTGCTGGCAAGCAAGTCTGCAGCTCTCCAGAGAAGCAGTCAATGATCATAACAGAGCACTTAATGCTCAGAGGTGGAGCCATGACATTATTCCAATGAACTCCACAACCTCAGCAAAGTTAACACAGCCAGGCCTGTGTTAGTGGTTTGACTGAGAATGGAAAGAACACTAGCTCTCAGCCCTCCCCCAACAGTCACAACTGTGTGGGCAAAGACTTCCCCTTCCCCAGGCACTGTGCCAAGGTCTTTGAGCGCATTATCTGGTTTACTCCCCGCAGCAACCCTGCTAAGGCAGATGCTATTAACCTAGGTTACAAATGAGGAAACTGAAGCTTCTAATGGTTACATGGCTTATTAAATGTCTGCCAATCAAAGGAAGGACTGGGTTTAAACCCACATTTCTGCTTTTCTCCAACAGCTGCTTAGGTTAGGACTCAATCACTGAACACTTTCTCTTACATGCCCCCATTTTTCTTTTTTAAAGTTTCAATTCAGACTCCATCTCTTCTGTAATGTTTGTTTCCTTTATGAGGTGGTCTTATAGCTTATCCCTTCCCTTGTCACACCCGCCTTGAGCTCATGAAGCAATGAGCTCTGCTACGGTTCGAACTTGTCCCTCTGTTTGCTGTTCTAGAGAATCCAAAGATATAGAAGATAGGCACCATGCAGTTTCTGAGGACTACCAGCAGCTAGCACAGTGGACAACATATGTTTGACAAGGGAGAGAAAAAGAGAGAAAGGAAGAACAGAGAAAGGAAGGAAGGAAGGAAGGAAGGAAGGAAGGAAGGAAGGAAGGAAGGAAGGAAGGAAGGGAGGGAGGGAGGGAGGGAGGGAGGGAAAGGAGGAAGGAAAAAAGAGAGAAGAAAACATTCTGTATGGCTCAACACAGCCGTGTGTGTGTGTGTGTGTGTGTGTATGTGTGTAATATGTGTGTGTGTTGATTACTTCTACTGTATGAATTGAAAAATACAAAGACACTTCAATGTGCCCTGAATTTTTCCATTGCTGTATATTTTGGGGGACAGGTATGACCATGTGACCCACAGGAAAAAAATTACATATCTGCCCACAGGGAGTGAGCCATCAGAAATAAATGGCTTTCTTTCTTTTGAATAAGCAGGATTCACTTTATTTTTTTTAATTGTTGTTCTATTACAGTTGTCCCAATTTTCCCCTGTTGCTTTCCCCTGTCCTGCCCACCACCCCTTCCCCCACTCCCACCCCCTCTATTTCCACAGTGACCCCCCACCCTGTTGTCCATGTCTGTGGGTCATTTATACCTGTTCCATGACTAGTCCCTTCCCTTCTTTTCCCCCTTATCCCCCTCTCCCTCTCCTCTGATCAATGTCAGTCTGCTCCTTGTTTCCATGCCTCTGGTTCCATTTTACTCATTTGTTTGTTTTATTCATTAGGTTCCTCTTACAGGTGAGACCAATATAGTATATCAGGAGTCAATTTCTTAAATTTTAACTCAAGATTTTTTGAGTGACAGCCTGAGACAAACATTATTAATGCCCGTATTTTTTTACCTTGAAGTAAGGAAATAAAACTATTTAAGTAAAGAAAAATTGGTCCATTTTCTGACCTTATAAACATACAGAATATTCACCCCTAACACAGAGAACTGTGCCAATAGATACTCAATGAATTCGTGTTGAAATCATGCATGGGCAGCTGACAACTCAGAGGTGCATAGGGACGCGGGGAAGACTGGCAAAGAGCAGGCAGTCCCAAACCACACTGAGATGTGGCCAGTGGCAAAGTAGCCAAATGGTTTCTGGATGTGGCGGAAAAGACTTGCAAATGAATAACACGTTGCCAGGCTGTGTGTTGGAGGAGAGTTAATGAGGGGAGAGAGTAAGCTGCAAACCGCAGTAACAATGGATTCAGGCTGTGCACTGCACATAAAGTTGTTATTTTTAGACTGGAAAAGCCCTTACAGATGATTTAGATGTGAACTTTCTAATTTCAGAATTAAAATGAATGGCAGCCTGGACAGATCAAGTCTAGTCAAAGTCACCCGGCTAAGAAGGCAGAATTGGGACTGGATATTCTCCCACCCACCCCCCAAGAGACCCAGGTCTCTCACATCACATTCTGATTCTGGAAAGAAAATTCTTCCTTCCATCCATCTTAAGAAGCAACTGAGAAAGTCTTATTATAACTTCTATGCATACTGCTAAGTGGAACCCAAGGAAAGTAAAATCAAGGCATGAGCAAACGTGGAAAATGCTCTCCTTTTTGACGTCTCCCATCTATTCCTATTTGTGATTAGGGGGTGCTCAGAAAAATAAACATGTGTTTTCAGCAAGAAAAACTGTGTTTATTAAAACAAATTGTGAGTACCAGACACGGATTTTTAGCAGTCAGCAACTCTGTTGGTTGAATTGGCCACATTTCAAGCTATGCATATTTTGAAGAAAAAAAAAGAGCCCTTAAATGCATTCATGAAATAATTTATACTCTTTCCCACTAACATACAGCTGACTCCACAGTACCAGGCTCCTGGTTTAACAAAATGCCCCTTGCTGGGGAAGTGGGGGTGATACAAAAGGGGGCCCTGGCTCTCCCTCCCCTGGAAGTGGCCATGGGAAGATCTTCTGACATGCTCAGGGTTTCGGGGTTTATATATTATGCCTGCAGACAAACCTAATGAGTTTTGTTTTAGAATAAAGATTCACTTTAAGGAAAGTCAACAAACAAGGTAGACCATTTTTATATAAACATAGGAAAAGCAGGTGGACCCCACTGCAGTACCCAGGTCAGATTCTCTGCAGTGAACTCTTTGGTGACCAGAATAGACAAAAGGGTCAGCAGCCTTACAAGAACTAAATCATCAACATCGATTCATCAGTTGTAAAATATAGCACGTGAATGCAAGCTGTTAATAATAATAGGGGAAACTGTGTGGGAGTAAAGGGGGTACAAGGGAACCCTCAGTACTTCTTGTGTAATTTTTCTATAAACTTCAAACTGCTCTAAAGAGTCTATTAGTTAAAAATCCAAAAGAGTAAACAATCTGTGCTGAGTAAATATTATATAAAATGTGTTACTCATCTACCTACTTCTTCAAATTTACTGACCTTCACAGATCTTCATTTTGAACTTTTTTCCGCTCCCTAAAAACTCAGTCATTTTATCCTAGACATCCCTGGAATTTTTCTTGCACTGTATTCAACACGGACAAAGGCTTTCAGATGTGAACCCCAACCACCAGCCTCACCAAAGGCCACAAAGCACAGTTCTCCCTTCTCCTCCTCCTTTTCCTCCTTCTCCTCTCTCCCTCTCACATGCACACACATGTATGTATACACACAAACATGTACACCTCCACACATGCACATAAATGGTATCATTGGCCATATCTAAGTCAATTGCAGGGAAATTTCAATGTCTGATACAGGTGGAGGTCTGGGCTGATACGGGGGGGCTCTAGGAGATATACAACAAAACTAGTATGAAAAGTTGTGTATGTGGTAATTTAACAAATCGAACAACTAACAGGAAATGTAGATTAGGACATTAGCTGAGTATATTTTTAGCCTATTTAACTGGAATATAAGAATTTCAAAATGCTAATTACACCTATCCTTTTTTAAAACTTCGAAAATGGAGACTTGATTTAAATTTCTAGATTCCATGTTTCAACTTGAGTGTAAAGTCTCTGTAGACCCTGCTCTTTCTCTCCAAGAAGGATTTTTTCTCTGGCCAGCGTGTCATTCATCGTTTTTGTAACCGGTGCATAGAGAAGGTGACATCTCTGAGGCCCCATCCCAGAGTGGATCTTCCCAGATCTGCCCCTAGAGACACTCTGTGGCTTCCAGGACTCAGTCCTAGAACCCCACCCAAGTGGAGTTTCTGCTCTGTGGCGAAGAAGGTGTGAAGAGAAAGTGTGAGACAGTGATTCTGTAAGTTGAGCATATCATGGGTATCAGACAGAAATAGCCAGAATACTAGCTAGAAGAATAAACAATAATCTTAAAGAATAGAGATAAAAATTCAAGTGCTGGGTAGAGATGACAGCTGATGTCCTGTGGGAACAAAGTCAGAAAGTCAGGCTGAAGTGGACTTGAAAGTGGAGAAGGCCATTGAGCTATTTAAGGAGCAGCTCCCAGTGTTTGCAAAATGCAGAGGAAAGCTTGCAAGCAATCTACAGGGCTGGGGGAGAAAATGTGAAGCACATCCCCCACCCCCTGTCCCACAACTATCTTGTGGATTTCATGTTGAGTATAACCATTTGTTTATTGTTGACTGTTCCCCACAGGGCTCAATGGAGCCAAAAATCCGTTGCCTAAAGGAAAGGCTTACTCCAACAATAGGCCAGGGAGAAAGAAAAGTGTCCTTGAGAATAGTGGCATTTCGGAGAGAAAGGAATTCCACCAGAGGCAAGGAAACCCCCTTCAGCTGCAGACGGGAGCTCAGCATCCCCTGAGTCTGTCTGCGAAAGCCTGGGCTGCACAATGCTTCGCATTATAGTCCTGTTTTCAGACACATTTTTCTGGGAGCGTAAACTTTGCTGGCTAGGATTGTATAAACCCAAAGGGTTTTTTTTTTTTTCCTTTTACTTTTCCTTGGAAGGCATTTGTCTCCCAGTATCTCGGAACTTAACAGTCAGCGTTTCATTGTAGCAGCGTGACCTTCGCGTATTCTCGTGCCCCAACCCTAAGTGTGTATGTGTGCAGTGAATGATTTCCCTTTCTTTTCCCAATTTCTCCTCTTTCCACGCACCATCGGGCTAAGTGGACATTCTTGTCTCATTTCCCTTCTTATCTTCTCCAGCCATGTAGTGATTTTGCTTCTAGATTGCCACTTGGCCTGATTTCATTGTTGGCTATTTTAATTTTAGCATGCAGCTTAGATTTATGAGAAGAAACGCAGGGAAAAGTGAGACAATTGGCTATTTACCTGCTCAGAACTCCAATACTTGGTGTCTGCTTTTTCAAAGATTTGCTATTGGACAAAACCATAAACCCTTCACCTGCAAGCAAGTGCCCCAGGGAAACAATGCCGCCAGAGAGAAACCAGAAACCAGGAGGCATTATTCAACAAAAGCATTCTCTCAACCAGGTGATCTCTGGGAAGATATGTAGATATATAAATGATACGCTCCACTCTGCAGTCCTGTTACTTTATCTCACCGTGCTGGGGAGCCTTGGAAATGTACAGTATTTTGCACCCGAGTTGCCAGCATTTTCTTAAGCCACCAAGTTTAATCATGTGTCCTCTTCATGGACTCCTGTTTTCTCTAGCTGCCCTCACCCTGGTAGCCTCACCGCCCACCCTGCTCTTCAGGACCCTTCCGCCAACATGTAGAAAAAATGTTGTTTTTCTTCTGGGTGCCCCTTAATATTTGACCACATGCCCCACGTTGGAGGTCATCAAACTCTAGGAATTATTCACCGCCTCACACCTTTTATCCAGAGCAAGTAGGTGAAAGTGTGTTTGGTTGGTGCAATATTCTGATTGCATCCTGGCATGTCATGCCTGGGTGAGCACAGCCCTGTGACCCGCTACTCAGCTTCCTCCCCTCCTTCCACTTTTCTCCCTCTTGCTCTGTGACCTTTCCAGAGATTCTATCTGATTCCATGTATTGCAAAGGAGGGGCAAAATGGGAGCATGCTAAAAGGGAACTTGGTTTAAAGAGGTAACATAAGAAATCAAATAATGTTCACATACACTTATAATTTGTACTTCAGGAAATCTAGGAGAAGAATTAAATCACAAGCCTAAACTAGCTTGAAATCCCAATGTTCAGCTGTTTATTGATTTCTTTTTGTAAGGTACAAACTATATTTTACCACACCAGGCAAATGTGTATCCCAAATATATATGGGTCACCATGTGTACAATCACCATGATAAGGTGCCAGGTTTGACAGCCTGCTTGCAGAAATCCCTTCTAGTTGACATATGCATGGGACTTCAGGTTATGGGGGGCGGGGCACCCTATCCCAAAGAGCAATGTGGAAGGACTTGTTAAAAGGTGTGCTCTGTGGGTGCCAGTCACTTGATTAATTTACACTTTCACTACACACTTAGAACTTTCCAGATGTGATCGCATAATGTGTTCATTTGTTTCATTTTCACTTTTGCCTTAGATCCCTAACTGGAGTACATGAAACATTGAAAGCAAAAACCATAGCAATTTGCCTTTACGATCTTAAATCTAGCATATCATTCCCAAAATGAAATCTTAATGACTACTAGTCCTTTGCAGTGGCCCTCTGTACTGAGGGAGGCTAGATTCCCTCCCAGCAGATCAGAGGACTCTTGGTGAGGTTAAAGGTGTGGCAGCTCTGCCACAAGGAAACCCTGCCAGCTAGGTTCCACCTTGCGTTTCTGACCCTTTTTTAATCACAGATTCCTTCCATTAAGAAACACCTGTTAGCAATCCCAAGAAAAGGCATTGGGGGGTGGGGGGGTGAGGCTGGAAAACTTCCTTGTGTGGAGTAAAACTTGACTGCGGATCACATTGATTAAAAACATGAAAATATTTCTGTTTTTTTTTTTCATCTGAGATAAACTTTAAATGGGCATAGGATACGCAAAGGAATATGAACAAGATAAAGCTTGGCTACTGAGAGCATTCAGAAGTTAACTGCAAGGTCAGCCAGGGACTAAATCAGCATGGCTATCCTGCACAGTTCTGTGACTTTGGTTACTGTAGCTAAAATCAGAGGCATTCACTTGTCACATTGCCCCCAAGACAGAGGTGAGCTGTGACCAAAAGGGCAGAAGCAAAACAGGGTGTTTTTGAAAAGAAAATGTACAAACAAGAAACAAATATGTGTTGACCACTGATGTTCAGATTGGCAAAGTAAATGTCATTCTTTACTGTCCCGAAAGGAACCCAGACTGTAATGGGGTGATCCCCTTGTATTTCCTCATTCCTCAGTTATGGGGAGAAGATCAAAGCATGTCTTTAGTATAACAATTAATTGCTAGGGACCTGCTTAACAACAGAAAAACATGTGTGCGATCATTTCCTTTGAGTGGCTTAAGACACTCCGTCTCAGAAAGCTATTTCTAGACTCAGAAAGCCGAGCAGCATTGAAGGGATGCATAATCACTATAAACACATTAGATGTGTAAATTCTGGCCAAATCACTGTTTTCAGGATGGATATTTCTTGATGCACAGTGGCCTGGGAGTAGCAACAGCAGCATTGGCTTCCACATCCAGGGCCAGCAAAACCAGTGGAGTCCAGCAGACCACAGAACTCTAAGGACCTGCAGGGGTGGCCGCAGAGCCCTAGGCCTCGGATGTTGTTTATAGCACAGATGCTGAGGCCAGGACGACCAGGTCAAATTTCTACCTGGACCATGATGGTGCTTCACACCTCTGGGTCTCAGTGTTCCCCACCTGTGGAATAGGGATCTTCATCGACCACATCCACCCCAAAGAGTGGTGATGTTGATTAAATAAACTAATAAACAGTCTCTGACAGATAGGTATCCTAGACTATCAGCTATCACCTGGAAATTTGTAATCAAAATGGATAATGTTGCTTCCAGACATTCATAGGGGCCAGGTGGCCAGCTGTGAGCATCTACTGTTTACTAGGTTGTTCTTTACCTGCCTGGAGCAACCCCAAAGGGAGCAGAGAACACAGAAGCCACAGGGGAGGCTTTCGTAGAAAATAGAGAACTTGAAATTCTTATTGCTGCTCCCCTTGCTACACCGCCCACTCAACCCTTGTCACCACAGAGGCTTGTTAGGAAGGCTAGCCTTGCTCTCGGTGTAACCACCAATGAGTTGGCTTTGCAACATTGCATTTGCTGGAACACGTTTACCCAAATATGGGTAAATCCACATAATGAAAATCCAGGAGCCTGACTGAAGCCAAATCTCAGAGAGGGAAGTCCCTGGTGTCCAAAGGCCTCAAGGTTGCTGGTTTTAGAGTTTGTGGACAAGACGGAGATGCTGGACCACAAGTGAGGGCCCTGGGGCCTGAAAACAGGCATCTCTGCCCATGCGACCAGCGAAAACGTGGACGCCATCACCAAACAGGACAGGCAATACTGAGACTATGTCCATCCCTCCTGTTTAAGTTTCAGCATGTATTTAAAGGTTGACTCTGAACAAGATGCCTTAGCATTTTCACCATGGAACAGCTAGATATTTTAGAAAATTATGTTCATAAGCCAGAGTCAGCAGCGCCCCCAGCGGAAATGGGAGGCATTTCCTCTCCCTCCAGGCGTGGTGTGTGTGTTGGCGTAGGTTCACGCGGGAGCACCACACCTACTCAGACAGGATGGCATAGCCTCAGTTCTGCCACCTTTGGGGCCAGGATAAGCAGGATTGTCCCAAAGCCTTACCTAGCCTCCTCCGTTAGTACTTCACTGCCATCCTTGGGGTTAAAGAGTCCACTCTGCATAACTCATTAATCTTTTGACTGAAGGGAAAATGGTTCTCAACATGATGTATGGCACAGGGGCCTAAGAAAGAAGCACTCAGAGGGGCTGTGGCGATGTGTTCCGTGTTCACCCCCAGTTACTCAGTGACGAGGGCGGTCACTGGAACACTTGAAATACCACTGGATCAGGAATAAGTTATGCGAAGAGTGAACCATTAACCAAGGTGGGGAGTTCTGGGTAACACAGACTTCCCTGGCATCACCATGCTCTCCAGCAGAAGGAGGCAGCCCTGGTTCAGCCGAAAGCTGTTGCACAAGACCTGCTGCTGCTCATCAGGTAACAGGGACTGGCAATTAGCTTGGCCGAATATGCAGTGTCTTACATCCTCAGTGCCTCTTCTGCATGCCCGCATGTTTGATGGACACACTGTATGGAAAGCAGTCATGTGCAGACGGAACTGGATACCTAACTACACAAGCTGAACTCACACACTCTACGCCCAGGGAAGAGTGATGGAAATGTATACACTGATGCCAAGCAAAGTAACAATCACGCAAACCAGCTCTCTGATTATGACCACAAAACAGTAAGAAACACCACAGTTAATAAAATGGGAGGGATTCACATACAAACACGAACAGAAATAAAGAAAAAAATATATACTGTTATTTCCACCATTAACTTGGGTTCAAATTGTGAATATGAATCCCTGGTTATATAATTTCAGAATATCATGTTTCCTTTGTTTCCTGAAATATCTGCTCTCCCCTCATCCTTATCTCTTTCTTATTGGCAATGAAGAGTTTTTCTGGAAGTGAATAGCCTCCTAACCTGGAAGTGGTCTATAGAATAGTGAGTAATTTTCTCTGTCTCTGGAAGAAATACATTTGGCTGAAAAGAGCGATGTGTATTCCTCCACCCACCCCCATCAAAGAGAAGTCCGGGCAGGCAGTGGAAGGCATGGGATTGGCTTCACAGGGTTTGGAGGTTCCCGCCATCTGACCGCAGCTATTCTGGAACGTGGCACACAGCATCACCTCAGTGTCCAAGGCTGCCGCTGCAGCTCCAGCCATTGCATCCACTCTCCAGCCAGCAGGAAGGAGGCAGAAAGGAGCATATCCGTCTTTCAAGACTTCACCCTAGAGGCGGACATGACACTTCTGCTGACATTCTATAGCAAGAACCGCTCTCCTGACCTTGCCAAGTGACTGTGAAAACTGGGACATGTCGTCTTTATTCAAGATAACCATATGCCCAAATGAGATAAAAATAATGGGGGTCAGATTACTCAGGAAGAAGGGGAAAGAGTCACTAGGAGATAATTTGCTGGTTCAGCCACATCCACTCTTGCTGTGATCTGTGATTATTCGAGTGGTCCAAGTGGTGGCATTTGCTGTGTGGTACAAATTCATGTTTCTGGGCCACATGAAGCCAGGACTCCATATTTCCTTCCTATTTTTCTGACACCTGAACTGTCCCTAAGAACACCACACCTCGGCACACAGTGAAGTCTGCCCTTCTACCACTGGGGCTTCATTCAAGGGCATTTTGAAAGCAGCTGAAACTTTTGTCCAAATGAGAGTTGCCATTCCAAGTCTTATCTCAAACATGCCTAGCCATCTATTAGGAATTCCACTTTGGGATAGGCTTCTTCAAGGGCCCCTGAGGAACCCCAGAATGAAAATCCCAAGCCTTCACATCTCAGGTCATCGCAGGAGGTGGCAGACTCCACATACTGCTGTGTTGTTCGGTGAACAGAATGACCATCCATGTGGCCAGCAGGGCTCTGCTGGCCATCCTAAAACAGTCTCTGCCATTCGTGCTTTCAACTTTCAGCTCTGTGACAGCTGTGTGCTCAGGATTTTGCATCGCAGAGGTGATATTTTTTCCTTGAGAACCTAGAAATAAGTAGAATTATTATCTCACCCTACTTTTACGGATGAAGAATTGGAAGCTCAGAGAAGGGGAATGGTGTGCCCTGGTTCATGGGGGCTGTGAGGGAGCTGAACAGACAGTGTAGGCGAGGGGACCTCAGAGTCCCAGTCCTCACCGCCATGGTAGACACAGTCAAGTCCAGTGCCTCTTCAGGCCAGGTGGGGCCCCACATCATATCCTTGAAACTTGGTTAAGGTAAAATTTCATTTTAGACAAGATGCTACACACTTTCTGCAAAATTTCCTATACGTATGTCCATGCCCATTTATCATGGCTTCAATCCAAATGTAGTGGCTTCAAACCACTTTTCTTTCCATTAGTGTTGTTCAAAGCCAATTTATGCATTTGTGAATATGATTTTTATATGGCTAGATTCTCGCCAGCTTTCTCCCTAGAGAAGGAATTTTATGCAGGGAGTTTTAGTATTAACATGTGTCTTTTATTTTAAGTAGTATTAACCGACACCTGCTGACTTCCTACTTATGGCCCCTGGTACTCTGGTCTGGGAGCTGCCCCCAGAACCAGCATGGCCCTCTCTGCTGTGATTCATCTTTGGGGGCTAAAAATCATCATAATCAACTGCTTTCTAAAAGAGCAACTGAGCCCTGGACTGAAGATAGCTAGTGGTAAGAGGCCAACACGGTGAGGGGGCCATTTCCTGCCCCTTGGATCTTCCTTCTGCCCTCTCCTCCCCTAATTTTCCTGCCATCTTTTTTCCATCACCGATAAGGTCTCATCTATATTGACATGGACTCTCTGGTTATGAAAACTCACAGTATGTCTAGAGAAATTTCAATTATAAATAGTACCATGTTAAATTACTTAATGGTTTGTGGTGTTATATTATGTGTGACCTGTATTATCTCACGGAATTTGCAAGGTCAACAGTGTAAAATGAGCAAGGAAAAAATTGTTCTCAGCTACAGATTAGGTTATTTGTCCAAAGCAACTATATGATTGCTGTAAGTTTCTATAGCTAGCAATTCAAATTTTCAAACTCAAACCAAAGTCTTATCTCTTCCCCACTTTTCTCTCCTACAAAACACAGCACTTTAGTTCATGAACTTGACCTTCATAACTACCTTCTTACTTCACCAGCATGTCAGTCACTCCGAGGAGCCTAAAGAAGAAATGGAAATATTTTTCTAAAGGTTGTTGATAGTGAAACTAATTTTTGCCTGAGTAAAACTAAAAAGTCCTTGAAGTTTTAATGATTGGATGGGCCAATTCCAATTAAAATTGTAAACCAACTAAATAAAGAATAAAGAATTTTTCTAAAGAAAATTTTCCTCAGTGATTCCCTGAGACTTACATGTATTGTGAATCAGACACTGGGGTTTGGGAGTCCAGATGCTGGATTGATAATTCCTCAAAATCCTGACTTTGTTCCCTTCTCTAGTCTTAGGACAGATGTATCAGTGAGTAAGTGGTACTTACATGATGGTATATTGCATAGCAATTCAAATGAACAAACTGGACACGCAGTATGAATACAGATTACAACAATAATAAAATGTTGAAATGTTAAGAGAAAAACAGTGGACCTCAGAAGTTATTACATACAACCGATGACTGGTCCAAGGTCTTTGTTTTGTCACTTAAGACACCCCAGGGGTTAACAGGCTTATCCAAGAAGAAAACATGGTGCCCTCAGACCTCCATAGACAGCTGACAATGTAGAGGCATTCTAGATTATTCTGACCAGTGACACCCCACAGAACAGACATGGCAAATCAAAGGACCCATAAGCACCCCAGAAAAAGGAGAGAAATATTCACACTGTTATAATGATGATCCATGTTTTAGATGGATCTAGTAAACTCTATGCCTATCACAGATGGCTGGGTGACCAGCACTAAGCTGGTGTTGAAAGCATCACATATTTGGGGCAGGGAGCACCCTGTTGCAGTGCCTAGGTAAGCCTGACTGGCCGCTGGCATGAAAAGCTCACTCAGCAGACTGCAGGGTCCCTTAATTGGACCTCTCAGTGTCTCAGTGCTGCATCTGATGACACTTGGCCCCCATGCCATCCAAAGTCTTACATCCGTGTCCCCATGTGGAGAACCTCACTGTGATTCCATGAGCAAGAACATACGGGTGGTCCTCCTCCGGGCGCTCAGAACATGCAAGCTTCATGAAGGGTCTGTGTATGTTGAAAGAAATTCTCTGGGCAGCAAGCATATAGTTTCTATTATTTCCAACAAGACTTTCTTACAAACGATCCCTTTGGTGCCTATAATCTCCAAGAAAACCTTGAAATGCAAATAGGCCTTCAACTCTAGCCTCCCTTAATCCTGAGCTTAATGCATGGATACATGTGTAAACTCACTTTCCTTTCTTTCATTT
Organism: Anoura caudifer; assembly: GCA_004027475.1. Lineage (NCBI taxonomy): Eukaryota > Metazoa > Chordata > Mammalia > Chiroptera > Phyllostomidae > Anoura > Anoura caudifer. The sequence continues at coordinate 41,977 of PVKU01009325.1, forward strand.
TGCTTCCTTTTCCAAAAAATTCCCCATAAAATCTATTTATGTACATCAAGAATTCTTAATGGATGTATTCCTTTTGAGCCAAATTGTACATTTATTACTTTGTATTGTTAGTGCTTTACATGCTTTTCTACATTAAAAACTTGCCAAAAATGATGCTGGAATCTGATTCTCAAAGGGTGCAGAGAACTTGGACCTGATTTTCAAGTAGCCAAATGCCAACATGAGCCAAGAGCCCATTTTCCTGGAGGGCACGCACATAGCTTTGATCCCCACAGATCATCAGCCAGTCCAGCTTCTTACAGACTCCTCACGTGGGATCTCGCCTAGTTCTCTGTCCCTCAGAGAGATTTCCCTGCTAATTTAGTCTCTTAATACACACACACACACACACACACACACACACACACACACACACACACACAGGCACGTGTGCACGTGCGATTTCTGCTTCCACAGAAAATGGCTCCATTACATAACTTTGATCTACTTGTGGGCAAATTAAAGATTAAAAGATCCTGGTAAATCCTCTCTCCTACTGAACTTCCTTTGAAAACCTGCTCAGATACTTTCCTAAAAATGAATAATTCTATCATAAAGGACTGATAATAATAACACTTAATAATAATATTTAAGAATCATAAATAAATTATTCTTTGAATAATTCTTAATTCTGTGGAAAATTCTGGGTATAAGAGTAGAGCACAGACTTCTTAGTGCGTCCCCAGAGAAGGTTGGAAACTGGGCTGTTTACCTACCAGGAGGGGCCAGTCATTGGTTAGGGGCGGGTGTTCACCCAGCATTTCCATCTCCCATGTGCACTGAGCTAGCAGCCCAAGGGGCAGAGCCAGACCTGGGACCGAGAGAAGCAGGTGCCTGGCCGCTGGTGTGCATTGTGGTGATGAAGAGGAGAAGACGTGGGTGGAGCAGCAATGTCACCTGCTGCCACATGTCATTATGAAACCCTCTCAACTTTGTGCACCTAGTGCTGACTCTGTTTTTAAGGGGAGTGGGGCAATAAACCCATTCTTTCCCTTAGAAAGGCAATGGTCCTATATTTCTAAATGATACCGAGTGGATGCACATTTTTTCCATTGTGAATGAGTTTTACCATAAATTTACCACTAATTTAACCAGTTATATTTCTCTTGTGTATATAAAGTCTTCATTAATATCTTCTGCCAAATTCCCTATAACATTCCCCTTTTTTATGAATTTATAAGAAACTCTAGTAATTAAGAGTCAATAGTTAGGCTTTCATAAAATGTCTTTGGGAAGTAAGTTTGTCATTTGTCTTCTGAATGATTTATTGTTTTGCTCTGGCCTCGGCCCCTATCACCACCCCCAACCACAATTTTTCCTTAACCCAGCCCAGCCTTGAGGCTGCCCCGCGCAGTCTCTTCAGAGTTTCCTCTCCATGGGTGGCACCTCTGTGTTTTTTTTCTGTTTTGTCATTTACAGAAACAGTCCATCCTCCTAAAACCATGAAGAGAGAAAATGGAACTCAACATAGGTGATTTGAAGTACATGTTTTGTTCCCTTAGGGGAGAGAGTAGGAAAAAGATATGTTTTCATCACAAGGGAAGTGAAAAGGAAGACAGAACCAGAGGTCTAACACTGCCCCTGAAATACTGAGGCCACCTGTCACTACCGGTGACACTACAGGTGGGTGGTCTGGGCTCTTAATGAGAGAGGCACCTGATCCCCATTAGGACCAGCCCACAGGGGTGGCCCAGGACAGATGGCTGCCCTCCAAAGAGCAGGATGTGTACCTTTGCAGGTGTCTTCTGCCCATAGAATTTTATCTCTTTATTTTCCATCTCTTCCTTTCTATTATCACTAAGATTCAAACACTTTCTGCTACTTGTTGATGTAAGAAATGTCCAAACATATAAAAAAATTTTATAAGAGTTTTTTTGAGCCAAACCGATAACTGCCAGGAAGTGAAATTACAAATGCTCCAGAGAATGACAGCTTTGCAGCTTTTTTTATGCATTTGAAATTAAGGAGGGAATGTAAGGAAGATTACACAGAGATGCAAGATTGCAAGGCGAGGACTGGATTACAGAATTAACAAGACCATGGGCTCTCTTGACAGCGATTAAGTTTATTTCAAATGCATGCACAGGAACAATGGACAGGGCTTGCTTAAGGCAAAGATAAACTTTTATTTAAGAAGTCATGTGTCTTGGACACCTGACTACCCACCATAACCTGCGCAGTTAGGAAATTATGATCAGATAACCCTGTGTAGGTTAGTTAACATAGAACTCCTTTTTTCATCCACACACTAAATCATGATAATATGAAATTAGACTCGGAAAATCTGAGCTCAAGTGCTGTATTTGCCAGTCCCATACACAGTAAATTAATACTCTCTGGTTTGGGGTTTAAGGTTTTGCTCTGTGAGAAGTGGGAAATAATAGCCACCTACCCAAGGCTGATGTGTGACTTTGACGTACCAGAAACAGATGAGTCTCAACAAGTGCTCATCATTGGAGAATCCAGGGGTTGGGGGTGGGGGTGCATGGAGAGAATTGTCACCAAGAGTACAGGTAGAAGAAATGATATTGACCAAGAGGAGTGCTTGTTCATCTAAGACATGAGAGGAGCTTAGAACCGATGACACCATGGCAGCACCTCGATGGCTCTGTCCCTAACAGGTGTATGCGTGATGAGTTTATCTGTACAGACACATTTACATACAATTCATTGTGTTCATCAGCGAAGCAAGAGGACCAGCCCAGTAAATGTGTATATGAAAATGACTTATCTGACTTTATTAGCCCTGTATTCTGAACACTTGCACGGAAGCCCTGTGCCTAAAAAGGAAAGTTTAAAGGCTTCTTTCTGGGTTATGCCCCAAATCAGAGCAGAGACAACCAGTTTCCAAAAGCAGTTTGTTGTCAAGGATCAGCTTTCAAATTGCCCGGCCATCTTCATGCCTCACTTGGAAGCATTAATGAGTGTCTTGTGTTTATGATGCTTTGAAGTTGTTAAATGGAAATAGATCATTAGATTAACATATACTGTACAAATATTCCATTATTCCCCAGATTCCCCACTGAGTAAAAGGAGCATATGCAAATCTAATTTGAAAGATTGGTTTGAAGTGAAGCTTTGGCAAACTTCCCAGAGTCCTTTCGTTTTCTGGGTCCCTGACTCTGCATTTGTCTCCTGGGGTCATCTCAGCTGTGTGAGCACTGCCACCGAACCAAGGCCATTCCTCAAACCACCAAAAAACAACTAGACAAACTTGGTGAGAATTCACACTCATGCTCACAATAAACATGCATTTTATATGCAGCACATGTGGTAGAAAAGTCTCACGTGCTCTTACTGTAATCTAGTTAACATTGGGTTTTCTAGGAGGTGCTAAAGTTGAGGACATGAAAATAATATCAGGTGAGATATAAGAGCTGTCCAGAAAAAAAAGTTTCTCCTTCAGCTCTTTTATAAATTATAGCACTTTTGCATTTTGTAAGGTTTTCTTTAGAGATTCAATATAGTCCGACTATTACTAATCCATGCAGAGGTCAAATGCTGAGTCTTGCAGTCCAAGTATGCATGTTCTATTTAAATTTATTTAGTGGTCCCTCTGTGCCTGCAACACTTTATAACCAACCTCACATCTCTGTTACTCTCTCCTCCCTTTGCTACATTCCAAGTAAAATTTGTGCTGTGTTTTGGCAAACAAGTATCTTTCGAATTTTACAATTATCATTCAACACTAGTAGGTGCTGCAAAGTAAAGGTTTAACAAGAAAGCATCCCTTTATTATAGAGGTTACTAAATAAGTTGGATAAGTTAAAAGATAAGGATATATTTGCCAAGAGAAAAGAAGGTTTATTAATGTCTTTAATTTTCTGCATTGTTGATGCTTTGACATCTGGACCTTGTTAACTCTGGGCAGAGAGCACCTCACAGGGCTCACCCGAAAGTGCACCTTGCATATGAAACCAGCCAATCCAGAGCCTGTGCCCCAACCACCCGGCACTTACACTCAGGCCATTATTTCCCTGCCTTAGTCACGCCAAGTACCAGACAACTGAGAATCACCCCTACACCCAGAGCCCTCTGCACTTATTCAAACTAGCCAACCCTAACTAAGCCTTCCTGCACTGCTGGCGTGTCCCTTCCTGCAGGAACCACAGAACAGGCTCTTGCCCACTTGCTCCAGCTCTCCCTCTGCCTTTTGACCCTGGCGCTTCCCGGTGTGCCATCACTGGATGTGCCATGTGTCTTGGGATTGGTAACAAACTATAGTTACAGTGACAGTCGATTCATGCTCTGTTGGCCTCACTATACCTAAATAATAGTAATAAAATCTGCATTTTTAAAGAGAGGGAAAAGTGGTAAGTAAATGGAGTGACCAAGTAGGCAAGTAAGGCTTCAAGGAGGATGTAGAATCAACCTGGTCTATAAAACATGAAAAGATTTTGACAGGCAGAGAGGGAAGGGGCTGTGTCCAGAGAAACAGCACCAGAAGAGAAACTAATAGAAGAAATAGTGCTCAACCAGCAAAATGTTCAGTGGGCTAGAGGTGGATTACATGCAGCTTTATGTGGATGAGCAGTGGGTGGTACAGATTAATTCCAGAGGGTGGACTGGAGAAGACAGCCTGGGTGTTCTCTGAAAGTCACTCTGGCCCCTGAAAGAAATCAACCTTGTTAGGTAGGTAGGTAGATAGGTGGGTGGATTGAACAATTTCTGAGTGTCGTGTGCCGTTACATAAATTGTCATCAGGCAAGATTTGTTGGGGGGCATTAAAGAAGACATGAATGGGGTGCAAAGAGGGATGAGCCAGGCCAAGGCCCAGATTGCAGAGGCCACCTCGGATGCTGCACCTGAGGACCACGTGCTGGATCATGGTCAGGAATCATGGGAGTGAGCTGAGAGACATGGTAACAACTGAGTTAAGGCAAGTGACTTAGAACTGAGCAAGGGGTCATATGAAGGTCAAAAGCTTGGTGTTTTGGAGAGTGGCTATGTATGCAAGGCCTGGTGGGCCATGAAAGGGTCCTTGGTACTTTGTTCCTTGGACTTCCCTCAGCAACAGCTTAGGAGTTGCCACAATTTAGCTCAGCCTAGTAGGTTCTCCCCAGTAAAAACTGTCTATGTCCTTTTTACTGCTTCTCTCCTAAGCCAACGCTCTTTTCACATACATTTCTTTCATTGTTAGGACCAAGTCAAGGATGTGCAGAACCTACCAGTTCCTACTTTCCTCGGGCTCCTAAGGAAAGATGTACATCTAAACCACCTGGGAAAGCGCTATCAAGTCAACCTCTAGACCCTCATAAATACAGTGTGCTAACAGAGCTGAGCAGGAGTTCTCACTGACCGCATCCACGCCATTATGTTCTCCTTGACTTACTGCCACATTTGTGGGCAGGTTTAGGGAAGGAGATTTTATTATGAACCTGCAAACCTACTTTATTGGAGGTGGCAGTATTGCATGTCTTAGGCCTCAAATCTTTGACATGTTAAAACAGGACAAAATCGCCTTTGGACTGGGCCTAGAGCAGCCTTATGTCCCAAAGAACTGTGCAAAGATAACAAGAAAACAGCTATTTTGACTACTGGACTGATGACCGCCAGACTGAAAATTAAAGACATTATTGACAATTAACATTACCATGTTGTGCTATCTACACCTATAGAAATGCCTTCCCTCTATTGATGAAATTGTACCCCTTCCCTTTCTCATAAATACCCCTGACCTTTGTCTCCTCCTGCCTCGGGACAGTATTACAGTATTTGGGCTTCCACCTGAATGAGTGTGTCAGGAATAGCTATTCCTTCTTATCTCAAATAAATGTGTGTTGCCTCTCATTTTGAAAGGCCTTTTTTTTTTTCAGGTTAGCATAGGACTGTGAGCCTCAAACATGTGGTGACTTGTATCAAAGACCACATAGGGTACTCAGAAGTTGCTGATTAATTGTAGCAGCAAGTCTCACCGTCACTTCTTCAAAATCGCACAGCTTTTCAAAGGGCACACGCCTACTTAGCTGTCATCTCTGCCAGGCAACCAGGCTCTCATTGGTTAAATCTGCCCTCTGCTCTGATGTTCGGACTGGGGCTTTGCTCTTAGCATCTGCTTCTGTTCCTGAACCAACACCCCTGCCCGGGAGCCATTTCATGCCCCTAGGCTCTGCCGCATCGCTCCGTATTGCCCTGCTGTTCAGGAGGCCTAGCTCTGAATGCCAGTCTCCTAGCCAGGTGCCCGCTGAGGTCTAGCACCTACTTGGCCTCCCTGGTTTAGAACTTTTCCTAGAATCTGATCAACTCTTCCTCCATTCTAGTCAGTCTCTACTCTGAAGCATGACAAAGAAGAAGCACAGATAATGGAAAATACATGGGCAGATTTGAACTGAAAGTTTTAAACCCATTTCATGTTCTAAAATACAAAGTTTTGATTCTTGTCTCCTCCATGATGACTCCTGGGATGTATGGTTGAGAGAAAGAGGGCACAGACTCAATGTCCACGGTGAACAAGCGTTCCGCCTGGGAAGACAATGTCTTCCATGGCAGCCTCTCTGTCTCTGGGCAAAAAACATGTCATTCTTCCAACAACATGCATGTTAAAGTGCAAACTAAGGGCCCATACCCTCTGCCTCTCCTCAAGGCAGAGTCTGGATATTTTTGGGACAGGCTGGAAGGTATCTGCTCTCCTATCACTGCTCAATCACGTGGCAATCATGGATTTTTCTGAGCATCGCAATAGGTAAGAAGAAACTTGAATGTAGCCCTATTCCTTTATCCAGGTAACCATGGAGATGTACCTGGACCACATGCTGGACCCCCTGAGTGGGAGAGATGCAGCTGTGAGCAAGACATTCCAGGGGAATAAAGGCAATAAACAGGCACCCAATGAATACATAATATGATTCCAGGTAGACGAAGAGGGAGAAACAGAACAAACCCTGGTCAATGGATAGGATGTAATTATCTGTTCTGAGAAAGGCAGTTTTGATCAGACCTTCCCATGTGAAAGTAGAGGAAAAATGAGGATGACACCATATAGGTCTGTCTGATCAACAGTGCTATTTTCTAGGAAAAGACTTTTCAATATCTGTTAGTACTTCCCAATCAGTGTCCATCCCTCCTAAGAGGGACCTACTCAATGTCTGAGGCAGATAGAGTGTGAGAAAGCATAATCTACATTGCATTAACTTAATTTTATTAGTTATTATTTAGTTTATTTTCAAATTCCAAATGGTGTCAAAGCATGCTATCACACTTAGCAAACTGAATTTTGGTTAAAGACCACCCAAATTCATCAGTTCTTTTGAGGGAACAGGTAGAGAAAACTAGAAAGCAAGAAGCTTTTATTTGAATCATAGATAAGTAAAAATTGAGAGTTCAAATTTCCCAAAAGAAATAATTGCTCAGTTTTCAGGAATCGATGGAGACTTTTGTATCTTAATGATTTTGCAGACCACAATCACTTTCTTCATAAAAGAAACATTAATGATATGATGACAAATACACTGGTCTTAATCTGTAAACACTATATCGTGTGGTTACTGATATGGAATTTTGTGATTTGGGAGCTTGGATTTTTCTGTCTCATGAAGATAGAATAAGACAGCTGAGCTAAAATTGTTCAATAATGGAGTCATAGTAATTAGCTGTACATGGTGGGGTTTTCCATTTGAATCTGTCCCAGGGCATTAAGCACCACACACGCTGTAGCGTTTGCGGCACCGTAGCTGAGATTCTTTGTCTTCGAAAATCATCCGATGCTTTCCAGATGCTTTTGGAAACAGTGAGGTTTGTTCTCTTCTCCCAGGATTTTTGTGAGTGTGATGGGTAGTTTGTCCAGTTAGTCAAGGCATTCACACATGAGATACGATATGGGAAAATGAATTGGATTTGTCACGACAGATTTGCCGTGCAGTTCTTGGTCTCCGGTCAGCAGAAATGCTGAACTCTGTTCAAGAGATGAAATCTTTATTCTGGAAGGATCACTGGAACCATTTCCCATGCAAATCAACTGGATATGGAAGCAAAATTTAGAGCAAAGGAAACGTTGATATCCATGTTTAATTTGGTCTGTACCAATCTGATACTGTTAACTACTTATTTCATTTGTTTTATTTTTTATAGTATGTTTTATTTTGATAAATGCATTCCATTTCATTTAAATTAAAGTTTAATTAAACTTATATAGCAATTTCTACATTTTGGGCATTGTTCTAAGTTCTTCATAAATATTAACTTACTCTACCTGGCCAGGTGAATCAATTGATTTGGAGCATCATCCGGTACACCGAAGGCTTGTGAGTTCCATGCTCAGTCAGGCCTCATAACTAGGTTGTTCCCAGTCAGGGCCCATAAGGCAGGCAACTGATTGATATTTCTCTCTCCCTTTCTCTTTCCCTCTCCTTCTTTTCCTCTCTCTCTACAATCAATAAACATATCCCTGGGTGAAGATTAAAAACATATATTAACTTATTTCATCCTCATATCAACCTTTTGGAGGAGGTTCTATTTTTATCATGTCCTACACACAAAAGGGAAAACAAAGTCACTGGCAGTTAGGACGGAAATATGCCCAGATCATATTCTGGCAGTCTCAATTTTATTATATTTCCCTGGCAAATATTTACTTTAATATTAATTGAGTAATTTAATATTTTAGTTCTTCTTTGCAGTGCATGTACACTTTTAAGAGTATATGATTGAATTTACTACCATAACAAAATCCAAGACTATGTTGTATAGTAAGCAAATTTAATCCATTGTATATATTTTTATAACTCTTTACATCTGTTGTCACATTTATACCTTCTGATTGTCATTTTCCTGCTGTTATTCTGTTTGTTTTCCGTATATTCAAAATATCTTTACTTTTCTATTCTTATTTATTCTTCTTATTTTAACCACCAGTATTTATTTTCAACTTTTCAAGAGGATCTTAGCTTATTCAAGCTAAGATATTCAAGATATAACTGATATTCAAGTTACAAATAGAGCATCTATGTAGGATAGAATTTCAGTAGAATTTCACTTTACTTTTCTGTGCTTTCTCCCCTTTCTGTTCCTTGAAAATATTTTGTAAAATATTAAGCATACTATGTTTATTGACCTCATTTAGTTACATATATATGCATATATACTTTCTTTTTCAGTAATTATCTTTGTCATTTTTATGTCAGCAGTTATGCAAACTGTCTATTTTAATACTAAAAACTACTTATTGAATGTCCTATCTCCCAAATAATAAGCAGATAAGTGTCTCTATCTTCCCAAATCTGGAAAAAAAAATCTATATACTTATGATGTTTCAAGAAAAAGTAATGACAAAATGCAGAGCCAAATACATTCTAAAAAAACCCAAAGACACAGACAAGTGGATCTGATCTGAAGGGAAAAACAGTCTACCCAAAAAATAATAAAGCCAAATCTGCCTCCTGACTTCTCTGCAAAGTAAATAAATGCCAGATTACAACAGAGATGTGTTTGGAAGAAAAATGACTTTGTTGTGATGCAGGAAAGGGGAATACATTGTCAAACATACTCTATTGCCTCTGGTACCCCTCCTCACTGGTAGTCTGACTTAAGTGAAACTTCCATCCTCTTCCTTGGAGATATTTCACTCCATATTGACCTGCACTCCTCCTGGTGGCTGAAGAATAAGGAGAAGGGGAAGGTTGAACCCTTCCCAGCTACATGTTTAGATCACTGCACTGCACCTAACCCTCACATATCTGCAAGCCACTGTTGTCATTCTTATTGTGCAGATAAGAAAACTGAGGCCCTGAGGGCGTAGATCAGCTGGAGTGAGCCTGATGGAGCATCTAGATGCATTGTTAAGAATAGAGACAATCCCAGACCTGGAAGGAGGGAGTAGAAACAGCCCCATCTCAGGGCTGCATTTAGAAATTCACCTAAGAATTCACTACATGGTTCTCTGGGCAACCAACCAGTCCACATCCTGAGGTGCAAAGCCATGTCATTAGCATAACAAAAGACACATTTAATGCTCTAAATCACTTGAGAAATTCCAAGGGGTTTAGGAGCCCTGTGCCACAAATAGAAGACCACAGATGTTTATCTTAGTTTAAGTCACAAATCACATTACTGCACTGTGTTCCTGGTGTTCTTACACCCAGGGTACCAGTTCCCATCATCTCAGCTCCCAACCTGGCCCCTTTGCTAAAGTTTGCCTTTGCTCTGTGGTATCTAGAGACATCTGGGGTCAAGGATGAACACTGAACTCAGTGAACAGCGAAAGGAACTGGAAAAATGTGCATCATTGTAAAGAATATTGTTTCTTTCCTCACAATGGAAAGAGACTCATTTGGTATAACTTTAAAAAAATACTAAAAGTGAATCTTTTTATACCATTCTTCTTTCATTGCATCTGTTTGAACTTATAAAAGAGGACCCCTGGGTGTCTTCATGTGATTGTAGCTAGACTTGGAGAACTGACTCCCTTGCAGGCTACATTTGACCTAATTAGAGACGATTAGAGATCCCTACTTACCAAGCACGCAGCGCCCTGTATTCAGGACAAAGGGAAACTCTGCCTCCTGCACAACCTTTGTGCGTCCCTGATGATCAGCCCAAAGCCAGGCTCCAGCTTCCTCCCGTGTACGCTCCCTGACCCACACACCTAGGCATACACCTGACAGGTACATCGGAGGGGGAGGGTGGCAGGTTTTTTAAAGCCATCCCTAATACAGGCCTTTATGTAAAATATACCCACATTTTCAATAGCATTTTAAATAAATGAATATGAGAGACTGAGGTAGAAAGAAAGATGTGGAACAGGAACTAGCCCCTGCGAAGGAAGGAGGTGCTGCTGCCAGTGCCCAGGAAGGCAGGCACTGCAGGACGGCCAAAGGCAAGAGGCACCTCCAGGCTCAGGGCTAGCTGGGCAAAGGAGTCCAGAGACCATGTCCCCCACTTCCTTTTCAGCCTCCTCTAGAAAATGTGCAAAACATGAAAATCTTGGCTAAACTGAACACAAGGGACACAGACTAGAGACCTGCAGGAGGTAACTGTTCAGGCAAGTGAAGAGCAACCAGCGTGGCAGAGCAGTTACAGGCACTAACAGGTGAGTGCACTCGTGTACAAACATATACACATCACACATATGCACACACAAGCAGACGTTGATGTACATATGTGCATACACAAGTGTATGTACACAACCATCCACAATGAAACACACACACCTATGTGTACACACACAAACTGGGGGGAGATGGAGAACCAGGGCTGCGACTGTTGCCAGGCCTGTGGCCACACTCCTGCTGCTCCCTGGGCCCCCTGGTACGGCTGGCACAGCAGCCCAGCCCTTCCCATCCAAAGGCTGCACCGAGGGCCCTAGAAACCACAACACAGGCACTGGCGAAATAAGACCAGTCCAGAGCAGTAGTTGCGCCCAGGCCAGGAGCGCTGCCACATCCCAGGGCAGATGGCGCAGAGAAAGAGCTTCCTTCACCTCCAGTTCACCCATCATCTCACAAGTCCTTGAGCAACGCACACAGACTCTGATCTGCATGTTCCTCGGGAGATCCGAGTGTCCCAGTCCGCACCCCATCTTCCCCACTAGACAGGAGGGTGGACCCAGCGGGACCCGGGAGAGTCCAGCCGCACACTATCCTGCGGCAGGTGTCCACACCTTTTGATGCGCAGGTACGGCCCTCTAGGAGGGGACCTGGAGGAGCCGGGCATAGCGAAGCTAGGCACGGCCACACAGGTAGCCAGACAGTACTTCTGTAGAGTGACTAGCGGGCCATCCAACCTGCTCACCGCCCCGCGCCCCCGGCCTCTCTCCACCCTGGTGCCCTCCAGGCGTCCTTTGTGACTGCGGACAGGCGAGCTCCTTGGTCCTCCCCTGTCCTTCTGCCCTGGTTCTCCACCCTGCTGCCCCTTCTTCTGCTTCTTTCCTCCTCTTTTCTCCCCTCCTGCCCTACTCCTCCGCTTCCCTCCTCTCCAACTCTCCTTTCTCCCTCCTCTGCTCCCCTCCTCCGTCGCTTCCCCTCTCCTACCTTCTTCCTCCCCTCCCTAGCCTGCTTTCCAACCCCTCCCCCTGTTCTCCCACGGTGCGGGCGGGTGCTCCGCCACCGCCCCCGCCGCCGCGGGCGCCACTCCGCCCCCCGCCCGGTGAGGAGCCACAGTAATAACCCCGCGCAGGCGGCAGAGTCACGCAGGGGAAGCCTCCTGCGCTCCAATCGGATCAGGTCCTGGGTGCCCACTTGCGCGCCGCCCGGCTGCGGAGCATCCCGCGGGTCCCGGACCGTCCCAAGCGCCCCAGAATGAAGCCGTGCGCTTTCCCCGCGGGAGAGCTGCTCGGGAGATGGCCACGGGGCGCACGGGGCAGCAGGGCAATGCGGGGCCCCAGCTGCGCTGCTCTCTGGGTGCTACTGCTGGCGCAGGTGGGTGTGCAGGTGAGTCCCGGACAGTGGGATCAGGGTTCCCCGCGGCTCCCCTCGCTCAGCCACCAGTCTCACCGAGGTGTTGCCGCTGTTTTCCAGAAGGCACCTGCGTGCGCCTTGGGATCCTCAGCGGCCTCACCAGGGAGCCCGAGCGTCTGGCGTCCTCCCAGTCCCGCGGAGTGGCCCGCCTGGGTGGAAAAGGGCGGTAAGTCCGCGAGCAGGTTTCTAATCCTTGCAATGTAACAGCTGGTGATCCTCTAACGCTGGTTTTTAAGGTGCTGTGAATGTTCATCACTCTAGGAACTCCTAAGATTCTGCCCTGCTTCTTCCAAGGGAGCACCTGAGCCCCCTTTCCTTTCACCAGTATTTACATTATATTTCCGTGTGAAACGACGCCGGCAAGGGTTCCGCAGCGTTATTACCACAAACACTAGGGGAAAAGGCAAGGGAACATATTTTACTGAAAAAGCATGAAAGAGCCAAGGAGGGATCTCCAGGCTGTATCAATGTATACATCCAAGCAATGATAAAGAGCAACCCCTTCCTTCCCCCTTTTCCCGCTTTTTAAACAGCTCTCTCTGCCCTTGACTAAGAAGAGGCAGAGGCAGCCATTGTCTGTCAGTACTTAGGTCTTAGTATCAAGGTTGATGCTCGTCAAGAATCATCGGGGTAGTTAGCATACTCTGACATCATAGCCATGTCCATATCCTGTGTCATAATTTCTCACAAAAACAAATCTGATCCTTTTGCAACGTGTGGTTTTACTTTGGCTGCTGACAAGCGGCTTTTATGAATTTCAGCTTTCCTGGGAACTGACTCTTGTGTCCTGAGCTGCATCAGGGTAGATGGGAAAACAGGTGCAGAACTTCGGTGGTTCCATAGTTCTAATCTGAACTCAATACATTGGTAATTACTAAATATTAGTATTTCCGTTATTTTCAACAATAAATGGACATCTTAAATGTGAATACTGACTTTTGAAGGAAGAACGGGATTGGGTTATTGCGGCATAATTTCAGAAAATCTTGAAAATTAGAGTTAATAATTAGAAATACCTGATATGCTTTCTTCACCTTGATAAAATTACATAAAGACAGTAATTTAATGTCTGCATTGACTATTGAAATTCGATTGACTATAGTCATTGATGCATACTAGATAAATAAATCAGATGAATGCAGGAACTGAGGGCCTTTTCCAGGACCACCAGAGGGTGCTAGATGTAAATAACATAAAATATGTGTATTTAAAGCTCACCTTCTTGGGGTTGCCTGGTCTTCTCTATTGTTTCTCTTACAATGCAGTCTACAGTATAATTATCCACATTAGAAGTTAATTTACCCCTCACACTTAAAGATTTTTGTAGAAACTTTAGTTTTTTTTCAGTTATGAAAATTCCTGAAGGTCTCAGGAGAGTTTCAAAGTACTTTATGAAGTTTCCTTTAAGATAAGAGCATTATAGACAGAGAACCATTTATTTCCAGGAGGGGCAGCCAAGACTTCCTGTCAAGGGTGCTTTCCCAAACCCTGGGAGAATAGACCCCTACGGACTGGACTGCAGCCTGGCTGGCACATGGCTCCAATCATGGGTCCCCTCAGCTCCTGTTACAGCCCAGATTTTTCACAACTGCCACTTACCTTGCTTGGTCAGAACCTGAAGTGGAAGGCGCAGTCCATCACCAGCAAAGGTCTTGCTGAGCGGACAAACTGTTCTCATCCCCCATCTCTATGGTGGCATTTTATGCCACCGTGACTCAGCATTTTGTGACACCATGACTCGGCATTTTAGATAACCCCGGCTCAACATTTTAGATAATCATGACTTAGCATTTTCATGCCACCATGACCCAGAGTTCTATGATGCCATAATTCAGCATTTTGTGATGCTATGCCTCAGTGTTTTAGATAACCATGACTTAACATTTTGTGACACCATGACTCAGCATTTTTGTGATACAATGACTCAGCGTTTTCAGATAGCCTTGATTCAGCATTTTGTGGCACCATGACTCAGCATTCACTGTCATGCTGATGTGGCCCCCTAGTGAAAATGAGTTTGACACCCTTGATCTGTAAGTGAGATTGGACACAGCATAGGAAAAAAAGACATGAGTGATAGAAATGAAGTTATTTAATGAACAGCTAGCATAAATGAGGTGCTGTCTCTGAGGCTCTGACATCTCTCACTTGATTTTCATGAGTCTTGCTGAAGTAGGTCTTGCTATCTGTATTTTACAAATAGAGAAATTAGATGATTTCCTGAAGTTTACTCAGCAGGAATGGGCTGGATCTGGGATTCAAGGAAGGAGAGCAATGGGTTGAATTTAAAAGGCTTCAAACGGGGATATTAGGGACATCAAAGAGACACTTTCCTTTTTCCGGTCTCTGGGAAAGATGGAGTGTTCCCCTTGTCCAAGGCTAACCCCTCCAGGTATGCCTGACTCTCCTCCTCCCGCCTCTCTTGGGACCACCCTGTCAGTGGTCAGTGTGACCTGTCTCCTTTACCACCTGGCCTCTCCTGCTGCTCTGTGATCAACAACACGGAGGGTCGGCAGAGAGCATGCTGTGGGTAAGTGAAACAAACCAAAGCGCCCCCTCTCCAGGTGATTCCGGGGCCTGCTTCATTCTCCCCTCTGTGGTTGGGAACTATGCCCTGTCCTCTATTTTTCCTGACCCTTTCGGTTTCCCTATTACAAAAATCATTGCCTTGAAACTCACATGTTTTTCTTCTCTCAAGCTCCCTCCTTTGCACCCCTAATACTTTTAAAGCACAACCCTATGCAGAAGCACCTTTGATTAAGGTACATATCATACACAGTAAGTCTTCACTTAATATTGTCTATAGGTTCTGTGGATATAAGCGAAACAGCATGTGATGAAAGCAGTTTTACCATAGACTAATTGATATAAGGAAAAGTTAAGTTCCTGCAACATCTCATCAACTCTAACATGATGAAATGATGTTGGATGAAACAATGTTGTTGAAGGACTTGTGATAAGATAATTTACTGTCTAGCTATCTTTTGCCTTCAGTAGACCATGAGCGGTCTGGACTACCATGTTATTTTGTCTCCCTTGGCCTGACAGAGCATGGGAACACATGCATGGGATCAAAGCATGGGAACACATGTATGGTGAAGCAATCACTGGATTCTATTACCTAAAAATCACTTGTCAAACTCCATACTTGATAAGGTAAACAACTCTCCTGGTCCTCCTGAGGTTAAGTGGTTTCTCAGGATGTAGAAGTTTAAGCACTAAAACTGGGTCAAATTGGTTGTTCTGAGTCCTAACCTGATATTCCAGACCCAGTGTGATCTGGTCCCAAGAAGCTTCTCCAGCTCAGCTTGCATTGCTTCCTCATGGACATCCTAGGTTTCAGAAAGAAAACAAAATACGCCCTTGAAGTTCTCTAGAGATGGACCATTGCTAAACCTGTAACGAGAATGTAGGATATCGAGCTGAGTATCAAGCAAGATAGGGTGCTTCTTTGGAGACATTTGGTTCAGTTTGAAGCTGGAGGTAGTGTAAGTGGAGTTGACCCAGCCTGTAAGAAACAGGTATATTGGGAAGGGTAGGGGTGTGGAATGGTTAAGGAGAAAGAAAGGAATCTAGTGTGGTACAGGAGTTCTCCAAATGTGGTCTTTGGGCCAGCCGCATCAGCCTGACCTGAAGATTGTTATAAATGCAAACCCTCAGGCCCTATCCCAGACCTACTTAGACATTCTAGGGATGCTCTCAACATCTGGTTTTTAACAAGCCATCCAGAGGATTGTGGTGTGCACACAAGTTTGAGGGCCACTGTCTGGTGAAATGAACCCCTTAGTAGGAATGAGAAAAATCCAGATTGTAGCACCAATTGTCACAAATTGTCAGAGAGACTGTGAGGTCTCCAACTGCCTATCTGTTAACTCAGAGGATTGGCAGGGATGATCTCCGCAGTGCTGTTCTCTCTATGGCAACTCTTTTGCCATAAGTGCCCAATGGCCCATTAATGGCACATTCTTAAAGGTGAAGGCCAGAATATAATTCCAGAGTGCCACACCTGGTCATTCTGATTATGGCTCCAGGGACCTCTTAGAGAAGAGAGGCACTGTCTTCTCTAATGCTTGTGAGAAGAAAATGACCTTCCCCCAATATCTCTAACTTGCTCTCATTAGCAGCATGCAACCATATTCCTATTCATCTCAGCCTGTGTCCAAGCCTTAATTTAATGAATGATCTGATTGCCTTCCCATTGCATGCCCATTGCTGTGCAAGAGGAATGATGTGAACTCACTTAATGGGAGTCTGATCATTCCCATTAAGCTTTTAGGGGAAAATACTGGTAACCCCCAAAGGCTGAAAGTTGGTAAGTGTGATAGGTCTCTTAGATTGGGACAAACTTGACACCAGGTTTTACTGGCAGCAGGCTCAGATCAAATTCTGCCACACATACAGATTTTTTTTTTTTTTTTTTAAGCCAGGAGACAGGAAAGGAGTCATATAACCAGTTCTGTAAGCTTGATAAAATCCTAGCTCTGGGTCCCTTGGAGTGCTCCAACAGCGCCTTGCGTGGACGGTTCACTGGAGGCAAAGAGGCAGTAATTCAGCAGCAGGATTCCGCTAACACTCCAGCCAGATTCAGACGAGGAGAATCCTCGGAGTCAGCAGCTGGACCCAGGGCAATTTCCCAATCAAGCCTCAGGCTTCACTCCTAATTGCATAGGCTGCTGGGCTCACTGGATACGTATACCCCGTTCACACTCGAGTGGGAATGCCTGCACAACATTTTGGTCACTACACACATCTTGATCACCATTCATTTCACCAGTGAAAAATCATTTCTGACATCCCTTACTCTGACAAAGGAAGTCTCTGAAGTTGATCGGCCATAAAAGATAGCTGAAGTGTTTTGAGAGCCTCATGTGGTTCCTCCCTCCAGGAAGATGAAAACTACCTAACGAATGCTGTGCGGGGTGGGTGGTGGTACAGGAGGACTTTAAACGGAATCATGGGTAGCTTGCCTGGGAAGTACAAAGAAAGGTAATATTGTGATTTTTATATATGAAAATGCAGTAATTTTAGGTCAGAAATTTCTGGTTAAGGGTGGTAATTTCATACGCTATAACCTAAAAATATAGTCCTGGAGCATCTCTGATTACGTCACACTCTGTTTTTTTTTTCCCCATCTTTGCTGGTCTCCTCCAGTGCCTCCCCTGCATCTCCCCGGACACATTGACCTTGCTTCTCTGTGTGAGGAGGCTCTGCCCCAACCTTTCCCTGTGAAATGCTACTCGTCCTGCTGATCCTATTTTAGATATCACCTTACACAGGGAACTCCAGACTCCCCAGATATAGCATCATCCTCCTAGGACATCTTAAACATCCTTCTGAGCACTATATTGTAAATCCTTTGTTAATGCTTTTGTTCTGGCCCCTGGGGCTGTGAGCTCCCTGAGAGCTGGGCTGGACCTTCCTGATTGCCAGGGCATGGCAGAAGACAGCAGGCAGCAAATAGTGAGTTCACTGGGCTCCACAACATGTATCCTTGAGAAGGTCTCTGAGGAAGGCAAATGAGCTTAATCTGTGAGAGAATAATGTCCCCACTGGACAATACAAGGCACATTACAATTAGGTGTTAAATGTTCAGATATTGTTGGTAAATGCCAGAAGCTCTTAGGGATGGAAGAACGAAGGAGGGTGGCTCATAGAAAGCCAATGAAGGATATTTTGGAAATGGAGATACTGCCCTTGTTCCAAGTCTCTGGGTCATAAGAGAATGTGAGCAAGACTCCAGGCCACTGGGATTCACCCTGGTGACTCTGATGGACTGGTGTTTGTGAGACCGGTGTCTGCAGGACAGTGGGATTCCGATTAACTCCAGGGAGAACTCTGGGATCCGTGCAAGGGCAACAAACAGAGGGAAAGGGAAGGAATAACAAAAGCAGTTATACCAACCAATTAAAATAGAAGTGATATCACCTGGGATCACTCAACCAATTAGCATACAATTTAGTGTAATTAGAAATCAGAGAGAGGTAGAAAAAGAGAATGAGAACAAGAACACATGTGCCTATCAAGAATGTGAGAGGAAGCAAAAGACCGAAACTGCTAGATTTCAGCATCGAGGAGATCTCTCTCATTTGCCTCTAAGATTTGCACCCAAATAGGAGGATAACTGTGTCCCTGCTAGTCTGGAGTCCAGTATATTATCTATTGTGCATTGTGATGTCTTACTTAAGCCTCTGCCAGTCTGCTTTTAGGAAGAGAGTACATTATTTACATGAAAACAAATATGAGCTTAGGAGGCATTTTTCCCCTGCATGCAATTCCTACTAAAGTCTTTACATTCTTCTAATTTGTGACTTTACTGCACCACTTAATATCCGCCTGAGATGAGCACAATGTCCTCTGTTAGGAAGGTGCTGAGGAGATTTATCCCTTTTGCACTAAATCACTTGCTCTCCTCCTCAAAGCCACCAAACTCTTACTCACTTGAAATGCCCCTTTCTAAGCATCTATTTTGTTTTGCAGGTATCAGCTGATCCCCGAATCACCATTAGGAATAAATTCCTTGAAAATTATAGATGTGGGTTAAATTTCTGTATCCTACTGCAATTATTTTTCTCTTTAAAGGGAACGTTTCCACATTGCTAGACCTCACAGTTTGCATTAATTAAAATATGCATTAGTGCACTTCAGCGAAGCTGGAATTTCAGTGTTAGACACTTTTGGATGGTGTGAGAAGGTTGGACCCAAACTTGCAAATTTGGCTCCATTTATTGCTTAGAATATGTTGTCAGTTTTGTTTCCCAAAGTGATTCACAGGCGAAGTAAGAAGAGTTTAATAAAGATGCCAGTGCAATTACATCATCAGGAGACTGGACGTCTAAGATAAGAGGCCGACGTGAAGCAAGGGCACAGATTTTCAATGAGATTCTGTTTGTTATGAAATTTACCAACATACGGGGAGCAGGGTCTCTTCTGGGATGTTTTTACCTGGAGACCCAGAGAAAGAGCGTAGGAGATCATCAGATTTTTTTCTTATACAAGAGGTCACCTTCCATCAAATATAGAAAAGATTAATCATTTAACGAGTTCTCTCTTTCCTTCCTCCCCTCCCTCCCTCCCCCTCCCTCTCTCTCTCTCTCTCCCTCCCTCTCTCCCTCTCCCCCTCCCTCCCCCTCCTTCCTTTCCTCTTTCTTTTCTTTCTGAACATCTGTCACATGGTTAAGCACAATACTTAAGCAGTGGAAGTGAACATTGAGATGACCACAACTATAAAAAAAATTGGTTATATCTCATAGTCATGACGATTAAAAAGTAGGTTATCCTGATTCTGTCCACACTTTTTTCTTCCAGGTTCTGCCAATTGTCAGTACTTATTAGTTCTTGTTTCTCTTCTACCCTCTCCCTGTCCCTTTCCCCATTCCTCTCCCTCCCGATGCAGCTCTACCTGTACCTGACACCCACTATCATGCTCGACCTACCTCACGGCTTTTCCTTTTTTGTGGGTAAATGGGATGAGACATTTTAAACTTTCCTTGGTAGAAAGAAGCATATGTTCTGATCAATATTTCCCAGCCCTTTGACTTGGGGACCTGTTTTGATATTTGGAACCACCATTTAATGTAGGTGGTCAAGGTAATCATAAACACTACTCTCAAAACATGGGCAACCCACCTACCATTAAAGAGGATGGACAGCAATTACTCAGCTATTGGGTTAACTCCCCAATGAAAACACCTTTTATGTTTTCACCTTTGCAGATTCGTTGTTTTATTAATGCACTGTCTCTACCATCTAAATGCGCCCCAGGACAGCAGAGCCAGAAAGTCTCTCAAACAGCTTATATTTGGACTTAGGATGTGCCATAAACATGTACCTATTCTGTAAAACTTATATAGCATATTTCCCCATTCCAGTTATACCTTGTTTTCACTGATGGTGGAAATTTCTATTTTCTGAGCACAAATACTACCTGAAACCGGAAGAGGTGGCCCAGGATTGTGCTGAGTGCAATGGGAAAATGAGGTGAATAAAAAATTTGCCTTGAACAGAAATTTCTATTTTTTGTGGTGGTAGAAAAAGAACTAAGAAAGACAGTGATAATTTATTTGTTAATCACAAAGCATGAATTTATTTTCTTGATTTTTTACTATAGGAATATTAACAACTTATTTTTCAACAACTTATTTCAAAAATAACACATACTTTATAGAAAAATACAAATAAGCCCATCTAAATAGTCACCTTAATTTTAAAATATATTGGAATTAGATCTGTACTAAAGAATCTGTAGCATATATTAAGAGTAATACCCCTGGGGAGGGATTGCTTGTGTAGTTGTTTCATTTTTATGTTTCCTTAGGAGAGAACCAGTGAGTTGCTTTAAAAAATACTGTTGATTTAGACTTGTGTAGGAGACAGCTGTAAAGTACTTGAAAAAGAAGAAAAAACAAAAACTGAAAATACATGTAAAAACTTAGAAATGGAGTACTCTGGTCATGTCCCGAATTCTTTAAGCTTTTTTTTTTTTTTCTTTAAAGAACCAAAGCAGCCCTGGCTGGTGTAGCTCAGTGGATTGAGCACGGGCCTGCAAACCAAAGGATCATGGTTCGATTCCCAGTCAGGGCACATGCCTGGGTTGCAGGCCAGTTCCCAGAAGGGGGTGCACAAGAGGCAACCACACATTGATGTTTCTCTCCCTCTCTCCTTCCCTTCCCCTCTAAAGATAAATAAATAAAATCTTAAAAAAAAAAAAAAAAA
>PVKU01009326.1:0-63073 GCA_004027475.1 Anoura caudifer
TTTAGATTACTTCAATGGATGTGATAAATGGTCATTTACAGAGAAAGAGCGTTCTTTGTTCCAACTACAATCTAATTACACTGACATCCTACTTTGTGATTTTTCAAGTACAGCCACTTATTGATCCTACAGACTGTTTAATTATTAGTTTTTCTTGCATGATCTGAACTAAAAATAAAATGGAAATTCTACGTTATAGAAAACGTGTAGTTTCCATTAAGTGTTGAGCTGAAATATAGCTAGAGTCTGTTTTGCACTATGTAATATTAATAACCAAAGCAATTGAAATTAACTATTAGATGTTAAAAGATCCTATTATGTGTATACTTAAGACTATTTATGAATATATGGGCTTACTGCTATTTTTGATGTTTTTAAAAATATAAATTTGCCCAAATTAACTAGTTAAAACCAGCTATTTCATGAAATTACCCAAAAGAAGTTTTGAAAATTTGAACAGGTACATTTGTGGTATCATATACCATGTTACACCAGTTGAATTATACTTTACAGGTTACAAAATTCATTTATACCTAACATCTCAATCTATTCATATTCCATTAAACAATATCCAAAATCTATAGGAATTGAAATGTGGAGAGGTCAGATGAAGAAAACAGAGCTTCTGGTCAAGATTGTGATGTGACAGACATGACTGGCCTCATTGCACAACCATGTCAAAATTACAACTAAAATATAGAACAATCATCACTAAGGAATGTCATAAACCAAGTTCAATAGAAGTCTGACAACTACAGAATGGAAGAAACCACATTTATCCAGACTAGTGGGAGGAGCAGAGACACAGAACAGGCTGGTCCCACATCCACATGGTTAAAAATTTGGGAAGGGTATCTCAGGAGTGAGGAGCCCCAGACCCACATCAGGCTCCTCAGGCCAGAATTCCAGTGCCAGGAAGATAAGTCCCTACAACTTCTGACTGTGAAAACAAGCAGGGACTGAGTCATTGGAGGAGGCTGCTGGAGCCCTAAGAAATTCCTCTTGGGGAACCCACACATGGATTTACCTACTCAGAGTTGCTCCCTCTGAGCTCCAACACAGGGGTGGCAGCTTGAAGGGCACCAGTGGTATACAAGGAGAAACTGAAGTGTCTGGCATCAGGGTGAGCAGAGGCCATTGTCTCTTTGCTGAGCCCTCCCACCCACAGAACCAGTAGGGTGATGCCATATTTGAGACTCCATAAACCTGGCTAACACTGTGAGACCCACCTTGGAGATCCACAGAGGCTCTACCCTACCCAATTTATGGGCTGACTCAAGATGATTTTCCATAAAAATGGCTTGTCTTGGCTCCTAAATCCAACCAAACAAGCAACAGCTGGCTTCAGTGAGCCCTAGCAGCAGCCAGATTAGAGTCACAGCTTGGCTTCACCTGGGAATCTCCAAGCCCAGCACCATTAACAGCCATCTCAGATTGCTTTACAGCTCAGGCAGGGTGCCCTGGGCAAAATACAGGTGGGGCTGACCTTGGCCTGTACATCCAGAAAACCCCAGGACAAGCGCACCCAGTGGACAGCTACAGACTGCATCAGAGAACCACCACCCTGCCCCTGTACAGCTAATCCTCTACACAGTGGGGAGGTTGGTGGTCACTGGTCATAACCAGCCCTTGCAGCTGACTGGCCTGTGTAAATCCCTCTCATTGACCTGCCAACAGCAATCAAGTCTCAACTATAAGAGGAGGGTGTACTCAGCCCACAAAGGGGGTGCACCTTGAGTACCCAGCTTGGGTAATAGGAAAGTCTGTGCCACTAGACCCTACAGGACACCTACTATATTAGGCCATACTACCAAGACACAGAGTCAAAGCAGCTCTGCCTAATATATAGGAACAAACACAGGGTGGCTGCCAAAATGAGAAGACAAAGAAACACAGCCCAAATGAAAGAACAGATCAAAACTCCAAAAGAAGAGATAAATGAAATGAAGATAAGCAAGCTGTCAGATACAGAGGTCAAAACATTGTTTATAAGGATGCTTAAGGAACTTAGTGAGGACCTCAGCAGCATAAAATGACCCACGCAGAAATGAAGGATACACTAATTGAAATAAAGAACAATTTACACAAAAACAACAGTAGAGTCAATGAACCCAAGAATCAAATCAATGATTTGGGCCATAAGGAAGCACAAAACAAGCAATCAGTACAAGAATAAAAAAGAATAAAAAAATGAAAATAGTATAAACAGTCTCTAGGACAACATTAAGAGGTCTAGCATTCACCTCATAGGGGTGCCAGAAGGAGAAGAGAAAGAGCAAGAAATTGGAAATCTATCTGAAAATAAATAGGGAAAGAAAACTTCCTGAATTTGGTGAAGAAAATACACAAGCAAATCCAGGAAGCACAGAGTATCCCAATTATGAAGGATGCAAAGAGGCCCACTCCAAGATACATCATTATTAAAAGGCCAAAGGTTAAAATAAAGAGAGACTCAAAAGCAAGAAAAAAGAAGTTAGTTACTGGAAGGTTGCCAAATGGGAAGGGGGGAGAGGGAGAATGGGTGAAGAGGTGAGGGGATTAAGAAATACAAATAGTTAGTTACAGAATATCCATGGGGCTGTAAGGTACAGTATAGGATATGTAGTAGCCAAAGAACTTATATGCATGACCCATGGATATGAACAATGGTGGAGGGATTGCCTGAGGAAGCAGGAGCCACTTGGTGAAGGGGGGCAAAGGAAAAAATCAGAACAACTGTAATGGCATAATCAATAAAATATTTAAAATGAAAATTAAAAAAGAAAACATATTGTTAAGGAAAATTCAATGCAGTGTATCATTTACTATCCAGAATAAGTTAATTAGCTCAAACAGTAAAATACATTCAGAGTCTGGGTCCCCAGGACAAATTGGAGGCCAGGTTTTCTCTTCTCTTTTCCTTACTATTTCCTCCTTTCTTTCCTATTCTTTCCTGATACCAGAGCTGCTTTTATCCTCCTCCAGAACTGGTAGACTTACTCATTGAGCTTCCTATTACTCTGTCCCTTATCCCACAACTTAATATGAAAGAGATATTATGTTACTCTGTCCCTGTCCCATGACTTAATATGGCAGGGATAATGGAGTTTACAAAACCTTCTGCATTACAGGCATTTGCAGCCAGAACTTAGGCTTACACTCTGTGATGTACATTAACACTATGAAGGAATAATTTTCCAATACCAGCTTCAGGGTTCCAAGGATGGTCTCTGAAGTCATTTGTTCTAACATTTCACTTAGCACTTTACTATCCAAACAACCCAGAATAATGGATTCATTGACCTTGATTTTTTGGGAGGAAAGTATATCATATATAGGAGAATATAAAATAGGACTCCAGCGGCCAAGATGGAGGAAGAGGTACATATATTTTGCCTCCTCACACAGCCAAAAGAAGGACAACAAAAAATTTAAAAACAAAAAATAACCAGAACTGCCAGAAAATCAAACTATAATCCAGACCAGTAGGAGGGGCAGAGATGGCTTGCTGAGGTGGAGAGGACTAGCAGCAATGCAGTCCTGAAGACTGGGATGGGCAAGGTGGCAGCTGGTGGAGCAGGCAGTCCCACATTTGTGTGAGGATAAATGGGAAGGAACAACTGGGGAGCAAGACAGACCATGAAACCCAGGGTTCCAATGCAGGGAAATAAGGCCTGAAAACCTCTGACTGAAAAAACCTGTGGGGGTCGAGGTAGTACGAGAAACTCCCAGCCTCACAAGAGATTTGTTAGAGAGACCCATAAGGTCCTAGAACATACACAAGCCTACACACCCTGGAATGAGCACTCAAATGGCCCAATTTGCCTGTGGGCAGTGGAAGAAGTACTGAAAGCTGGCCAAGAGCTGAGTAAGTGGTATTGTTCCCCCTTGGAACCCTTCCCGAACAAACAGTGCCACAATGAAGCACTATGGATTGACACACCCTGGCAAATACCTAAGGCTCTGCCCCTTACTGTGCAACAGGCACACCAAGACAAATTATATATATATATATATATATATATATATATATATCCCCCAAATGAAAGAACAGATCAAAACTCGAGAAAAAATACAACTAAGGTATGAAGAGATAGCCAATTTAACACATGCACAGTTCAAAACACTGGCAATCAGAAATGCTCACAGATATTGCTGCGTATGGTTGCAAAATAGATGAAAAAGTGAAGGCTATGAAAGAAGAAATAAAGGAAAATGTACAGGGAACCCACAGTGAAGGGAAGGAAACCAGGACTCAAATCAACAGTTTGGACCAGAAGGAAGAAATAAATAGTCAACCAGGACAGAATGAAGAAACAAGAATTTAGAAAATGAGGAGAGGCTTAGGAACTTCTGGGACAACTTTACATATTCCAATATCCTAATCAGAGGGGTGCCAGAAGAGAAGAGGAAAAGCAAGTCCTTGAAAACTTATTTGAAAAAATAATGAAGGAGAATTATTCCTCAATCTGGCAAAGGAAATAGAATTCCAGGAAGTCCAGGAAGCTCAGAGAGTCCCAAAGAAGTTGGACCCAAGGAAGCACACACCAAGGAACATCATAATTACATTACCCAAGATTAAACATAAGGAGAGAATCTTAAAAGCAGCAAGAGAAAAGGAGGCAGTTACCTACAAAGGAGTTCCCATAAGACTATCAGCTGATTTCTCAAAAGAAACCTTGCAGGCAAGAAGGGGCTGGAAAGAAGTATTCCAAGTCATGAAAGGCAAGGATCTACATCCAAGATTACTCTATCCAGCAAAGCTATCACTTAGAATGAAGGGCAGATAAAGTGCTTTCCAGATAAAGTCAAGTTAAAGGAGTTCATCTTCACCATTCCCTTATTATATGAAATGTTAAAGGGACGTATCTAAGAAAAAGAAGATGATCAAAAATATGAACAGTAAAACGACAACAAACTCACAACAATTAAAAACTGAACTGGAAAAAAAAAGAAGAAAATAAGCAAACAATTAGAACAGGAACAGAATCGCAGAAATGGAGATCACATGGAGGGTTACCAGTGGGGAGGGAGAAAATGGGAGAAAAAGCACAGGAAATCAGTGGCATAAATGGTAGCTACAAAATGGACAAGGGAGGTTAAGATAGTATAGGAAATGTAGAAGCCAAAGAACTTCCATGTATGATCCATGGACATGAACTAAGGTGGGGAAATAAAGGTGGGAGAGGGGTACAGCGCAGGGAGAATAAAGGGGAAAAATGAGACAACTGTAATAGCATAATCAAAAAGTATATTTTAAAAAAGAATATAAAATGCACATGTACTGTTAAACAGTAAAAGCAACACCTATGTACCCACTACCGAAATTACAGAAGATAACGTTGCTCACACCACACATCTACCACATCTCCTCCCAGAGGAGCCACTGCCCTCACTTTTGTGGTTTCTTATCTTGCTTTTTGTTATAGTTTTGACACAAAGTACGTATCCTTAAACACTATAGTTTAGCTTTGCCTCATTTTTGAACTTTACATAAATGGATTATAAGTATATACTCTTTCATGTCTGAATTCTCTTGCTAATGTCACATACGCCCATGTTGTGCATAGCTCTACTTCATTCATTTTCATTGAGTATGAACATATCCTTCCATCATACAAGTATGGCTTAAGGTATTAATTCATGCTACTGTGGAGAAACATTTAGGTTTTTCTAGGGATTTTTGGCTTTTACAAATAATATATGTTTCTGAATATTCTTGTATGTATCTTCTGTTTCATACATGAAAGAGTTTTCCTAGGATATATGCAGAGGAATAAAGTTATAGGCTATGCATACATTTACTTGTTAGTATTCAACTGTTTTGAAGTTTGTACTGTCAATATATTTTTTAGAAATAGAAAATTATGACTCTTATAGAAATATAAAATCAATACATGTCAAAGATTTTATTGAATTCATTAATCAGTGAAACTGTCAGTGTTACAGCCAGTTCAAAGAAGAATTCCAAGAACAGACAAATATATAAGCATCAGGAATGCTGAAAATAATTTACAAACAAATGCAAAATTGGTTAATATACATTGGGTAATAGTTAATGTTATTCTACAGAACACAATTTACATTTCTATGATACAAATTGCTTGTATTGTGGTCTGTTTTCTACAATTTACAGAGCTGTCAAATAGCTCAGAGAATAGAAGACAACAATAAGCTGGAAGGGTGCATGAGACAGGACATAGGGTAACAGTTTGGTTCTTTTAAAAGTCTTCCACAACTTCTCCCTGTAGTCCACTTTACACTGCTTCAGCAATTCATGTGAGTTCCCATTGCTGTTAAGTTTTGACAAATTTGTAGTGTCAGATCTTTTCATTTTTGTCACCTCGGTGGGTGTGTAATTGTATCTTATTAGAGTTCTAATTTGCATTTTCCTGATTATTAATAAAACTAAACTTATGAGTCTGTCCAGAAAAAGTCCAAACCTCGTCAATATAACTAGAATGGTTTGCACAACATTGATGTAACCGGCAGCCAAAGAGAGTGGACTGGAATGCACATGTGTGAACAATGATCACTTCACTTTACTAGTCAGTGGGGACAGCAGATGCTGTTGAGTGAGCATGTGTATTGTGTGGCCATCGCATTCAAAATGACTGAGCAAGTAGAGAACAAATCTGCATCAAATTTTGTATTAAGCCTGAACATTCTTCCACAGAAACTATTTGGATGACTCAGAAGGTCACAGCTGTGGGCAACTAGAGATTTGCAGTGTCATCACCACAACACACCCACTCATGCATCACATCTCCTGCAGAGTTTTTTTGGTGAAACATCAAAGCACCCAGGTGATTCAGCACCCCTACAGCCCATATTTGGTCCCCCGAGACCTCTAACTTTTCCCAAAACTATAATTACCTTTGAAAGGGAAAAGATTTCAGACCACAAATGTAACTCAGGAAAATACAATGGGGAAGCTGATGGCTATTGGGAGAACTATGTGAGGTCCCAAGGTGTCTACTTTGAAGGGGACTGATGCGTCATTGTCCTATGTACAATGTTTCTTCTATCTTGTATCCTCTTCAATAAATGTCTCTATTTTTTATATTACATGATTATGTATCTTCAGGACAGACCTTGTATGTTCATTGGCCATGTGCTTAAGCACCTTTTGAAGTGCTTTATTTAAGTTTTAGCCCATTTTCCTATTGATTAAATTGACTTTTTCAGGGCTCAAAGGAACTTAAGTGGTCATCTTGTCTCATCTTTTACAAGTGTGGGTCTTACCTGTATGTCTGTCATTATTTTCCTGATATTTTCCTTTAAATTGACTAATTTTATTTTTACATACATTGATTTTTTCATTAAAATTTTATAAATATCATAAATGCAAAGTCAACATCAATTTTTCATAAATGGAAGATAGCAGTTAAATAAATACAATAAAAGCAAAACACATTGTTAAATGTCACTAGGTAGACTGGCTCCCAATTTGGGGCCTGGGTCCCATCCTCTCTCCTGTTTCTCTTCATCTCCTTTACCCCTACCCCAATGAGAAGGGAAATAAGCAAGTTTTAGAGCAGTCTAAGAGAAATACTTGCACCAAACTGATGTTTGCCTTCTCTCAACATGAAGACTTGAAAGAGACTGGCATGGACAAGAATGTCAGTGTGATTTCGTGTCATATCCAGATCCAGGTCCCACCTGAACTCATGTTATAGTCTTCCAGAGGAGAGGAGGGTTTCTATACTTTGAGAAACACTGATTTCATTGAGTGCCCTTCTTGTAGAGGTGAAGAAACTGCAGCAGATCAGAGCTGGTGAGACAGGCAAGATAATGCCCATCCCCCAAAGAAGTCCACACTTTTATCCCCAAAACCAATAAATTAGTTACCTTATATAGAGTAAAAGGGACATTGCAGATGTGATTAAGGTTGGACCTTGACATAATCTTGAATTATCTGGGCAGACCCAATCTAACTATTTGAGTCCTTAAAGGCAGAAAATTTTCTCTGGCTAGAGCGAGATGAAGCAGTGTAAGGGGCAGGAGAGATTTGAAGCCTGTGAGGGGTTCACCCCACTGTAACTGCCTTTCACATAAAGGGAACAAAGAGTCAGTGAATGTAGGGACTTCCAGAAGCTGAGATAACACATTGCCAAGAACCAGCAAGGAACCCTATACCTGCATGGACAGAATTCTGCAAATAACCTGCAGAGAACAGATGAGCTTGGAAGAGCATTCTTCCCTGAGACGCCAGATAAGAACACTGGCTGGCTGACACCTTTACCGAAGCCTTGTAGATCCCAGGGCAAAGCAACTATATGAGTTTCCTGGACTTATGACCCAGAGAACGGTTAGATGACACATTTGTGTGGTTGTCAACAGCTAAGATTGTGGTAATTTGTTAATGGCAGCTATAGGAAGCTAATACAGCTAAAATAATTGTTTAAAGTCATGCAGTCCTTTACAGTCAGAACTGAAACAAGAATGCCAGTCTTTTGTCTTCTGTTCCAGAGTCCAGTGTACTTATTGCAGAATTACTGGTGGAAAATATATGTTGGCATATAAGAAAGTGCATAGGGAAAACTGTTCCTAAATTGCATGTCTCATTCAGCTCTTTCTGAAATGTATGTCAGTGTTCTTATACATCTCAGGGCCACATATTTTCAAGAGAATTAGATGCACCAAAACCATGTTTTCAGTCAAACAGTTTTTACACTGGTATATTTTGTGCAAAGTAGATAATGTCCTAAAAGGAAAAGAGCAGAATATGTGAGTCACACTGCTGTGGAGGTAATTCAGTCTGTAGAAGTTTTTTTTGTTGTTTTTTGTTTTGTTTTGTTTTAAGAAGGAAAAGAAAAACAAACATAGAACAACACAGTTCAATGCTCTGGTTACTTAATGTAGTCAATTTATAGTTCACACTACTTTTCTGCAGAAGGCTGTGGAGAAAGGATCTGCAGAGCCACTGTCTATAGAGCCGCTGTCTATTGAATGAGATGTCCTACTGAGGAGGAAATTAAATGTCTCCTGTCAAACACCTCCTGGGTTGGCTCTGATTTATCTATCAATACAAAACTTTTTCTCTCTAAATAATAGTTTTGTAAGGAGTAAGCTGTTGGCAAGAAAGATGATGGCAGAGAATTATTTCTCCCTCATGATCAATTTTTTTCCTCATTATGTGCAAACAACTTCATTGGTGTCAAGTGTCATTGAAATTAAAGCAAAATGAGGCTATTTTCTGCTGTTAATTTTTTGGTAAAGATATACAGGGTTGTGTGACTTTTGGTTCTTGGCAAGATGTACCACTGGTTACCATAACTTGTGGCATTTCTTCATGAACTACTGAATTGAAAAACAGGGCAAATTCTGCTCCTTTTTAGTTTTAAATATTTAATGGTCTTTAGACAATCATAAAACTCAAATAGCCTGTGCCACCCCCATACCTTTTTGGCTACTGCTTCATCAAAAGGTAACAAAAATTACCTTACAAACTCAAAGTTGAATATATATATATATATTAAGACTGGAATCTGAGCTTCTGCTCGAGCATTGTTGCCCCCTTATAGAAAATATTTTTAAACTCCTTATTATCAACATACTTTCTTTCTTAAGAGTACATTTGCCCTGATTGGTATGGCTGAATTGGTTGAGCATCATTACACAAAGCAAAAGATCTCTGGTTCAATTCCTGGTCAGGGCACATGCCTGGCTTGTGGGTTCAATCCCTGGCTGGGCATGTGCAAAAGGCAATCAATCAATGTTTCTCTCTCACACTGATGTTTCTCTCCCTCTTTCTCCCTGCTCACCCCTCTCTCTAAAAATAAATAAATAAAACCTTTTTTAAAAAGATACATTATTTTACTCTCCAAACTTGGAGAGATATAAGATTATGGTAATTTGGCTCTGGCCCCTGTGTCAACTTTGATTCTGGCCCTTGAGTCAAGATGAACTTTATATAAAATAATTAAGGTCTAAATAAAATACAGTCTTTTGGGCAATGTTTCTCTCAATGAATACTAAAAACTTGCCAGTGAGTGCAGGCATGATTAAATGTATTCCCAGTCAGAGGAAATCTTACATTAACAATTTCTATCAACTCTTTTGCTATCCAAAAAGATGTCCTGATCAATGTAAATCAGAGGCTTGCATAAGTGATGCAAAGAGAAAATTGACCCCTGTTCCCACTGTGAAATTTTCTGCTGCTGTTCAACAGTGGAACATGAATAGCCTCAGGCTTCTCCACATCAATATCAACCAATTACAGCAATCACCTTGTTAAATGAGTACCTTGCTGGGGTGTTAATGTGGGAGAATGTTGGGGAAGAGAGTAATAAATTTGTGTACTGAATAATTCAATTTTTCCTTTTGGGTCTTAGTTTCCTCTTCTCTAAAGTGGAAGATTTTCTGAACCAGATAACATTTAATGAATTCTACACTCCCATCAACAACTATAATCTATAATTTTGTACTGTGGACTTTGTGTATGCTTGAATCTTGACATTATTATTCCAAAAAGTGATATAGATATACTTTTTATTTTAAAATATTTAAAATTACAGAAAAATTAAAAATTAAATGTCCATAATGTACACACTCAGGAATCTATTAACATTCAGGGCAATGTCTTTCCAAGTTTTTTATTCTGTATTTATATGCAATTATGTACATATAAGTACACATACACATTTTTAATAAAGGGATGGTACTATACACAGATTTTTAATTTATCTATATTTTATGTAATAATCACACAGACTTCTTCATGTTATAAAGTGTAGACATAGATCTATTGCTGGAAAGATTTACATTATGTGGACATACCATAATATATCTAGCCAGTTCTCTATTGGTTGACATTTAAGTTGATAATTTTTTACTATTGTTACAGAGAAATGAAACGACCAAACACCAGAGGGATTCAGGAGCATGATCCTTTATTAACATGCACAGGCCCAGAGGAGTGCAGTCTCCAAATTCTGAGCCCCGAACAGAGGATTCAGGGGCTTATGTACTCTCCTTCTTCCAGGTTACATGGCACAAAGCAAGGTACAGAAGCAGAATGCGGAAGTTAGTTCAAATTCCTTATATGGCTTGCTAGTTTCGCATGCGTGGGCTAGTCTGCCTAATGGGGGCAGGAAATGGGCTCATGCTGAGCTCTGGGTTAATTTTCTACATCACTATTACAAACAATGCTAGAATGAACATTGATGTATCTTTATCTACTTAAGCAAATATTTCATGGGATAGAGACCCATAAGTAGAATTAATAAATCAGAGCACATACACATTTTTAGGCATTATACTGTATTTCTATTATGTTTGCTGTGGATAAAATATCAGAGGCATGAAAAGTTCATTTTCTCCCCAAGGGGTTTCTAACGTGACTTAGGAACTATGGGAAATAGATTCAAATAATGTTTGTACTGGCGATTTCTAAATAAGAATTTGCTTTGATTTTTCACCCTGAATTTGGAATTTACCAGTGATGTCCATTTATGTAATTTCAGATATACTTAAGATATTCAACTTAGCATTAGTGCTATTCTCACCCTTTTTGTGAAGATACAGAGAAGGTAATATCTCCTAAATATACACTATTTATCTGATGAACTCGCCATTTTCTTCCTCTTGAACAACATATGAGAAGTATTTAACACAAAAAGAGAACTTGGGAGAACTGACTTTGGTCCTGACACAGTCCTCTCTTCCTAGCTTTCAGAGAGTAGTACTCAGAACCTCCACAGTGGCCAAGTGTAGGTGACCTTTCGGCGTGGCGTGGGCCCAGCTCCCACTCAGAGTTGCACAGGACCCACGCCCACAGATAGGTTCTCCCGTGGAAAATCAAGTTTGCAATGTGCCTAGGCCACTTTGCATCTTTTTGCCAAAAAAACCCTTTACCCTGATTTGCAGAAAACATTTACTGCAAAATAACTTCCTAAAATCCATGCTAACCTTCCAAGGACCAGAGTAACTGCTTCCAGGACTTTTGCCTTTTCATTTGTAAATATCCCTTTTCAGTGATGTGATTACTGGCATCCTCTTCTTTGTTTTCTGTATAAGTCTACCCCCTAAAGCGAACCTGTGCATAGTTAATGAGAACCCTCAAGTAATGTGCCCAGTAAGACAATGAAAGCTTGTTAATGCAAGGGCGGAGGCTTTTGCTCCTCTTGAGAGAGAAGCCACTCGCCCTTTTTTCCTACAGGATTTGGTAGTCCTGTGATTCTTTTGGTTCAGCTACAATGCCATGGATCCCACGAGCCGGGGTCCGTGACAGCCAAGTTAGTGAGGAGAAAAACAATAACCCCAACACATGGTAATCTTGTCTTTCAGGAGGTTTTTTTCACTGCGTTGCTTACGCTCATTGATGTTGCATTCTAGTTCCATTGGCCCATGTTAATGAAGTGTCACCATGGACAACTATAACTTGTGTTTGAGCAGGAACCAGACAGTTACTTCTACTTATCTGGAGAACAAAATCAAACATGCATTTTCATTTTATCTTTATGGTAGTGGCCTGACCTAAATTATACCTGGCCAACCTCATTTAGCATTGCATTTTCATTTTGTGTCAATGAAAAGCTAACCTATTTTTTCATAATCTAAAATCGACACACAATTAGGGGCTGATTCACTGGCATAGTTATCTTTTCCCTATTTTTAAGATTCTCTATGTAGCTCTGCCTAGGCCTAGCCTGACTCATACTGACCTTGCACCCATGCACTGTAATGACTTGACATCCACTGGGTGTTTTAACCACTGCACGTCCCTTATTATTTCCTCCTTTAAAATTGTATCAAACTACTCCTTGCGAATGGCAGAATAAACAGTGGAAAAACTATTAATGGCAGAGATTCCACTATGAAATAAACAAAAATCTCCCTACTGCCAGTGGAGGAGAGGGGTACCTGGTGTGTAAGTGTTTATTAGAGAAGAAAAATAAAAGATGGTACCCTTGCTCTCAAGCTGACCAACAGAACACCATATTATTGCTCTGTGGACAACAATGACTACAGATACCTCTTCCTCTCATACTCTAGTGACTCTATCATCACCCACCAAAACCTGTCTACTTTGACTATCAGTCTTAGCATTGCTTGGTGAATAGAAAATTTTCATTTAAAAGAATAATTAAGCCAACATTCATTCTGTGAAGTCTCTAGATTTCTATATGTCCAGTGACGAAGATAAATGTCAACATGCAGGAAATCTTTTATAAGAATTAGGAAGTGTGACAAAGAAAGGTGGAGTATCATCCTCACAGAACAGATGTGCGCCTTTTGCTGAACAGTTGCTGAGCCTTGTGAATACTCTCTTCCCTGGTCAGATGTTCAGTTTCTCTGGGAGACAGCCATCCAATCCCTGGGAAGGGACCATCAATCACTGTTCGTGGTCAGGGTTTCCAGCACACTAGAGGAAACATTTGATGAATGCCTCCATAGCGACCTGGATGATGCCAAGGGCTGAAAGGTGTGGTGGAAATGAAGTACAGAATAATTGTTTTTTAATCACCTTGGTCATTGTCCTACTCCAGGTTTTTATCATAATTTATAAATTTATTTCACACTACTATAGCAGTAAAATATGTTATTACAAGTGAGTTCCTGTATTCTAGAAACCATAATGAAATGCATCTGATTTGAACCCCTGACACATAGTATGTTTGAGGCTTATGCACTTTTTTTCTAGATTCATACAAAACTGATTTTATTTGGCCAAAAGAGCCAGTAATATTAGAGAAAATAAAGAAGCTGATTTTGATAAGATTTCAGCAGGTTTCCTCAAATACTTAAGAATTTCTTATTAAATACTTCCAGACTCACAGTTGAACACATAAGTTTGTTTGGAGCTTTGATGAATATGTTTACCAACCTAGAAGTTCCCTTTTTACTACATCCTCACCAACACTTGTTGTTTCTTGTCTTTGTAACAATAACCATTCTAATAGGTGTGAGATAATATCTCATTGTGATTTTGAGTTGCAGTTCCTTGATGATTAGAGATATTAAACACCTTTTCATGTTCCTGTTATTTTATTTTATTTCATTTTATGTTGGTAAGAATATATTACATTTTCACACTCTGAGAAGATCTGTAGGAGTTGATTTGTTTTATCTTTCACCTAAGTTCTTCTACTTCTAAAAACTACCACAAATCTTTACAATATTTGGAAGCTATCACTTTTTGCTTTTAATATGCAGGAGGTGTAAAGATGGCTTTCCTAGACCTGAGCAGGGTTGCAACAAGAGTGAATGATTAAGGCTCTGGATCATGTTGCCCTGGTGCAGAGGGCTACCCTGAGTAACCAAAAACATGAATGTTCTGTAATAAATTTATTTTTGTTACTATTTTGATAAGAAAGCCCTCTAAAGTGAGGGTCCAAGCCCAGGGACTCTACACCAGTAATGAGTGATACATAATCACTCATTTTTATAAAAACAAATCTCATTGTTATGACAGAAAGGCTTATATCAGTGTCACAGCAGCCTAGTAGGCAAAACTAATTTGGGGTTGCAAATAGTCTTATAGAGCTAACAATAACAGAATAAATGTCATCATATATATATTTCCCCTTCTCCTTACCCACTGTCTTAAGATG
Organism: Anoura caudifer; assembly: GCA_004027475.1. Taxonomy (NCBI): domain Eukaryota; kingdom Metazoa; phylum Chordata; class Mammalia; order Chiroptera; family Phyllostomidae; genus Anoura; species Anoura caudifer. Next base: position 14,538 of record PVKU01009326.1, read on the forward strand.
GTATATGAACCATAGTAGTGAGGTGACTGGTTAGTAACATGTGCTGGTACTCATACCCAAAGTTACTTGTAGATATTATTTTGTCTCTTTGCTGGAAAATTTGACCAAATCCTACTTCAGTGTTCAGTCCCTAGGACAGAGGTTGTGGAATAAAGACACTGGCTGCTGAGCAGCAAAACTGCCCATTTTAACAGCTGTCAAATGGCACAGCTATTCTCTTTTCCCATGATTCCCCTAACCAGCCCAGCCACCTTGAGTATCACCTTGTCATCTGACCTTAGAGTTGTGGCGTGTGAGATCTGAATCGGGATACCATTGAGTTGAGTTGCAGAGAGTCTAAAGGAGAGAAATCAATGTTAGCATCCCTCTTTTTCTTTCATGTCCAGCAGCAAGTCTCAGTGCTGGTCACTATGTTCCAAAATCCAAGACTTCCCCAAGGCCAGCCCCAAACAAATTGCTACCATAAGCTTCATAACTTCAAGGGCTAGTTCTCTGCCCTATTTGCCTGAAGGTATTGAGCATCCCAACTCTTGAGCTTCTGCTTCTTCATATCACAGTTCAAAGGGCCTCTAGGACTACTGAACTGCAATCAGAGAAATACTTCCCCTTTAAAAATGATACCCCAGTCATATCTTCTAAGAATGCCATGCCAACAGAAATCGTGGCCTGTTTAATTAAGGTCCCCAGATCCATAAGGGTCACATCTTTTTTTGACTTCTACTTTCTGCAGGAACTCAATTCTACAAGTGAGACTTACTGTGCAAGTATCATTTATTTAAAGGGCTAAGTCTTCCAGAAGGCTAAGCAGCTGGATCCCTAAAGGCCTACCTGGACCAGAAGTTGCAAAGTTGCACAACCTGTAGGCCTGAGGCCTAGCTACTATGGAAACAGAAATATAAACTCCCTATGCACCACCTGCCTTTTTCGTACTCACACCCAGGAAAAGAGAGACCTGAGAAGCCTTGGCCTACAAGAAGAACCCAAAACAGAGACCTTGAAGCATTGAGCCTTAGTGGCCTTCTCTTCCTCTGAATGAGTAGAATCCTTCATGGAACCAAGTGAGCCACTGCTTTTTGAGAGTCATAGGGAGGAAAAACAAAAATACTGGATATTGTGAAAAGAAAGAGAAGCAGTTTTGGGTAAAGTGGGAAGCCCCAGCTTGCTTAGAAGCACCCTAGCATAGAATTTAAGAGTGTTCTGCCATTTAATAACCATATGGCCTTGCACACAGTATATAAATTCTCTGTGTCCTAGAAGTAGGAATTATCACAAATAATAGGATCTACTTTATAGGGTTATTGTCAGGATTAAAGGAATTAGTGCCTGTGAATCTCTTAGATCAGTGCTTGGTCCTTACCAAAACCTTAATTAGTCTTATTTATTATTATTATCTATCATAATCATCAGTAGTTCTTGGAGCTAGACCATGGTATTACCTCACCCTAGGCCTGGTTCTCCATGCAATACAATCACCATTGAACAAATTTCCTAAGGCTAGAATGGTTCTTGGTTCTTGGAGGACTGATAAGCAGTTTCTGTGTAGAAGACACTGCCCCATTCTTTAGATCCCTAGCTGATACAAACACACAACTGGCTTTTCAATTATCTGTTTCTAAAAGGCATTAGATGTAGATAGGATAGAAAGGAACTCCTGAAATGTTATTGTAACCTGAACTCAATCTCAGCCAAGGACTGTTCAAGTACAAGGAGATCGAAAAGGTCCTGGCTGGACTGGGCTTCCTCATGGAGACCTTCTCTCTAGGACCCTACCCCAGACTTTGGTCAAGATTTCCAGCTCATGGGTGTGTGGAACAATTTCTGCAGCTGTGGTTCAGCTGCCTACTTGAACATGGTCCACTTCACCCACACACAGTGACACCTGATGCTGACACCGGGACTCAATTTCTTTGGAACAGCAGCTACAGGTAGACCATGGAGCCCCTGTCTTTTACAACATTCAAGTCCTCCTGTCAAGAAGGAAAATGATAGACTTCTGGTCAAGACAGAGGTGTAGGTAAACACGGCTTGCTCTCTTGCAGAACCACATCAACATTACAACTAAACTATAAAGCAACCATGACTCAGAACCATCAGAAATTGAGTTGAATGGTTGTCAAAAAACTATGGAATTAAAAAACCACCTCCATCCAAGCCGGTAGGAGGAGCAGAGATGTGGAACAGGCTGATCCTTCACCCATGTGTGGTGGATAAATATTCAGGAGGCATATCTCAGGAGTAAACAGTCCCAGCCCTACACCAGGCCCTCTAGCCCAAGGTCCCAGTGCCAGGAAGATAAGCCCCCATAACTTCTGGCTGCAAAAAACAGCAGGGACTCAGTCAGTGGAAGAAACAGCTGGAGTCCCAAGCAGTTCCACTTAAAGAACCCACACACTACTCAGACTCAATCCCTCTGAGCTCAAGCACCGTGACAGCAACTTGAAAGGCACCAGTGGCATACAGGAAGGAACTGGAGTGTCTGGCATCAAAGCGACAGCTGTGGGACAGCTTTCCCCCAGACAGAAAGGCAAGCAGAGGCCATTGTCTCTCTTCTGAACCCTCCCCCAACAGAGCCACAGAGCTGGCAGGCTTGTGCCAAATCTGAGACTCCATCAACCTGGCTAACACTGTTTGTACTGCCCTGGAGATCCTGTGAGCCTCTATGCCACCAAGAATGCTAACAGTGGCTTTTCCAAATGAATAGCTTGTCTTGGATAATGTTTTACAATTTCTTAAACCTTGTCAAACACGCAACAGCTGGCCTCAGTGAACCCCCAGCCCCATACTTATTTCTAAGTGATCCTAGTCACAGCACAAGCAGCAGTCAGTCCAGGTTCACAGCTCAGCTTCACCTCAGAACTTCCAAACCCAGCATAAGTAGCAGCCATCTGCAGATTGCTTTATAGCTCAGGCAGGATGACCCTGGGCAGAACACAGGTGGGGGCTGACCTTGGCCTGTACCACCTGGGAAACCTCAGAGACTGTGCACTCAGTGGACAGTGAAGACCATATTGGATTACCACCCTGCCCCTGCAGAGCTGATCCTCCATGAAGGACAGAGTTCTGTGATCAGTGGTTGCAGCCAGTCCTTACAGCTGAGTGCCTGGGTAAATCCTTCCCATTGATCTGCCAACAGCAATCAAGACTCAACTACAAAAGGAAGGTGTACTCATTACACACAAAGGGTACACTCAGCCCACCTGGTTACGATGATAGGGAAGGCTGTGTCACTGGACCTTACAGGACACCTACTACATTAGGCCATGCTACCAAGACAGGGAGTCAGAGGACCTACCTAATACAAGAAACAAACACAGGGAGGCTGCCAAAATGAGAAGACAAGGAAACATGGCCCATTGTAAGAATAAGTCAAAACTCCCAGAAAAAGAACTAATCAAAACAGAGATAAGCAATTTATTAGATGCAGATTTGAAAATGCTGATTATAACAATGCTCAAGGAAATGACTTTGAAGATGATGGCCAGGTAGATAGGAGCTGAACCCACTTGACAGTGCACTTAACTAGGACACCTAGCCAACCTTCTGAAGAACAGAGTGAACAGCCAACAGAATCCCAGCTTATACAGAACAGCCAACAGCTTATATGAAGTTTGGAAGCCAAAGATCACAGAGGATGGTTAAAAGGGGATGGTAAGGAGATTTTGTAGGTGACAAGAAGGTGACTAGGCTCTGTTCCAGGGACCATGTCTGCTGCAGGAGCTTTGGAGGAGGTCTAGGTCAGTGACTGTAACTTCACAGCTCCCTCCTCTCCCAGAGCAGGGAAGCCAGTCCCTCACCAGGAGAGATTTGGATGCTTGAAGTCACTGGGGGGATAAAGATGTAGTGGGAGACACACAGTAAGTGGCATGCCCTGGCTAGGACTGGGGTCACCAGCAGGGACAGTACCAGAAGAATTTGGGAGCTGGGTGACACCTAGAAATGGGAAAAGAGTTGGGACATGACTGACTGTGACCCAGAGAGTCTCGAAACAGGTCAGAAAGTTGGAATGCATGAAAAGCCAGGCTCTTGTTAGGAACAGCTGCCCACAACCAAGGGATATAGGCTCTCAGCCTCTGTGCAAGGAACTCTTGCATGCAGCAGCCAGACCAGGGAAGAGGGAGGAGGAGGGGAGTGATTTGCTGCAAATCAGGGCACTGCACAAACTCATCAAAGAGGGGCAGCATGGGCTCAGAGAGGTAGCACCCCCCAAGGGAAACTTAATTTAATAGGGGAACAAAACTGTCCTGAAGGGACTTTGCATGTGTGCAGAGCCCAGACTAGCAAAGAGGGAGGAGGAAAGGTACAAGTTGTTCCGACTCAGTGCACCTCACTGACTAATCAAAGGATGGTACAATGAGGTGGATTAAAGGTACCAGCCTGGCCCATATGGACAGAGTGCGCCACACAGTGCTCTGAGAGCTTGAGCTGGAAGCTGGACACTTGTGAATATTGTAGCCCAGACTAGCCTCCATCCTAGCAGAACCACAGGAAAGGGAAAAAAATGGAGCCCAGTCATCCTCTCCCTGCAGCATCCAGGAAGATCAGTAGAACCCACTTGGTGAGTTTAAAGTCAACAGGCTTTATTTCTGCAAGTGTAAGACAATAAGACCTGTAGCTGTGAAGGCATCAAAGACAGACACAGAGAGGGATCAGAAGGGTAATGCCAACAACAGAGAAAAAAATGTTTTGCTATCCTACAGAATTTGCATTTTATTTTTTATATTTTGTTATTTTAATTTTTTTATTTCTCTTCTTTCCATTTAGTTTCCTTTTTTCTTTGTTTGATTTCATTGTTTGACTGGTTTTCTGTCTTCTCCTTTCAATATTGCATTTTAATTTTTCTTCTTTTACTTCACTTATACTACAATAACACACTATTCTTGGTCTTTACTTTTTATTCTTTCTATTCGGATCATATATTTCTTCACATATTATTGTTGTTCCAAATACCACAGAGCACCCTTCCCTGGTATTTGTCCATTTCACTATCTTCCTGAGCTTTACTATTGTTGTGATTAACTTTATTCTCTCACGCACTATGCCAAGTTTCTATTCCTTACTCTCACTATATCTCACCATCTAACCTCACATAAGTGCTCTGCTTTCTGGAATCTGCCCACATTCTTTTTTTTCCCCTCTAATAAGAGTCTTATCTACTTTTACCTTTTATAAAAAGTGGCTAGTTGGGTGAAATATCACGGTTATTGCTGTCCTCCAAAGGATCTCCTAACTGTTCTCTACTTGTTGGTACTTTAAATCCAATAGAATATTCTTCCACTGCCTTAATCTATTTCTCCTTCACTCTGCCCCTAATCAAATACAAGAGTGGGAATATTGAATACCAGCAAACCTGCTGGAGGAGAGAACCAACAAAGGAGCCACCAACAGGCAAAACTCAGTACAACAAGAAAGCCCACACAAATGGAACAAAGGACAACCCTAGAGTACTCCGAAAAGGATACCAAAGAGACTACACCATTGAATCCCAAGAACTCCTACCACAGAAGTTCACCTTACAAAGATAGCTAACAAAGAAGAGCATTAGAAATTGCAGAAACAAAAAAAGGGGGAGACAAAGAAAGAACCCACAATTGAAAGAAATGGAAGACTCTCCACTAAAAGAGATAAATAAAATGGAAACAAGCAAACTCTCAGATATAGAATCCAAAAGAATGGTTATAAGGATGCTCAAGGAATTCACAGGCAAATACAAGGAACTGAGTAAAAACTATAACAGTAAGAAAAAGAAATAGAAACTATAAACAAAACCAGGAAGAAATGAAGAATACAATTTCTGAAATAAAAAACACACTAGAAGGAATTACAAGCAGGCTGGATGAAGCAGAGGACCAAATTAATGAGCTGGGAGACAAGATAGAAAGAAATACACAGGTAGAGCAGCTGCACAAAAAAAAAAAAAGACTAAAACAATATGAAGATAGCTTAAGGGAACTGCAAGAAAACATGAAACAGAGCAACATTTGAATCATAGAAATACCAGGAGGAGAAGAAAAAGTACCAAAAGATAGAAACTCTGTTTCAAAAAATAATGACAAAAACTTTGCAAACCCAGAGAGGTGAAAAACCATGCAAGTTTAGGAAGCACAGAGAGTCCCAATCTAGATGAACCCAAAGAAGCCTACAGCAAGACACATCATAAACAAAATGCCAAATTTTAAAGACAGAGAATCTTAAAAGCAGCAAAGGAGAAAAAAGAAGTAACATACAAGGGTTATCTGATAAGGCTAGCAGCTGATTTTTCAACAGAAAAACTACTAGCCAGAAGGGAATGGCAAGAAGTATTCTATGTAAGGAAAGCAAAGTGCTACAACCAAGACTACTCTGTCCAAGGAGGCTCTCAGTTAAAATGAAAGGTGAAATAAGGAGTTTCCCAGACAAAAGAAGGCTGAAAGAATACACTTTCACCAAACCAGCACTCCAAGATATGCTAAAGGGGCTTCTATAAGAAGAGGAAGGAAAAGAGTGAGAGAGAGAGGAACACAGATATGAAGGAAGTGAAATGACAATGAATAGTACCTATCAATAATAACCTAAAAATGTAAATAGATAAAAATCTCTAATCACAAAACATGAGGTAGCTGAATGGATAAGAAGACATGACCCACATATATGCTGCCTACCAAAAGACCTAACTCAGAACAAAAGACTTACTCACACTGACAGTGAAGAGTTGAAAAAATATATATCCCAAGCTAACAGAGGCAGCGGAGGGGAGGCTAGGGTGGCAATACTTATATCAGACAAAATACACTTCAAAACAAAGGCCATAAAAAGATACACAGAAGGACACTTTATAACAATCAAGGGAAGAATCCATCAAGAAGACACAAACATTATAAACATTTATGCATCCAACATAGTAGTACCCAAATATATAAGGAAAATCTTGGAGGACTTCAGGAAAGATATAGACAGCAACACAATTACAGCAGGGGATTTTTACACCCCACTGTCAAAAATGGATAGATCTTCCAAACAAAATATCAACAAGGGTATTGTGGTGTTGAACAATGCCCTAGATCAAATAGATTTAACTTATATATATAGAAACTTTCTCCCAAAGAAGCAAAATACACATTCTTTTAAAATGCACATGGAATATTTTCAAAGATAGACCATATGACAGGACACAAAACAAGCCTCAACAAATTCAAGAAAATTGAAATCATATCAAGCATTTTCTTGGACCAGAAGGGCCTGAAACCAACCTCAAGGAAAAAAAGTAAAAAGCACATTCCTGGAGATTGAATAGCATGCTGTTAAACAATGAATGGGTTAAGAATGAGATCAAGAAAAAAATCAAAAAGTTTCTGGAAACAACAAAAATGAACACATAGAAGTACAAAACTTATGGGACACAACAAAGGTAGTCCTGAGAGGTAAGTTCACACAGATAAAGGCCTATGTAAAATGATAGAACATTTCAATTAAAAAACCTAACCCTACATCTATAAGAACTGGAGGAACATCAACAAACAAAGCCCACAGTGAATAAAAGGAAGGAAATAATGAAAATCAGAGCAGAATTAAAGACATAGAGACTAAAAGAACAATCCAAAAGATCAATAAATCCAAGATCTGTCTCTTTGAAAAGACAAACAAGATCAACAACCCTTTAAGAAGTCTAATCAAGAAAAAAGGAGAGAGACCCTGGCTGGTGTAGCTCAGTGGATTGAGCACAGGCCTGCGAATCAAAGGCTCATGGTTTTGTTCCCAGTCAGGGCACATGCCTGGGTTGCAGACCAGTTCCCAGCAGGGGACACATGAGAGGCAACCATACATTGATATTTCTCTCCCTCTCTCCCTCTCTCCTTCCCTTCACCTCTAAAGATAAATAAATAAAATCTTTTTTAAAAAAAAAGAAAGAAAAAAAGAGAGAGGACCCAAATAAACACAATCAGAAATGAAAGAGGAAAGACTACAACTGATACCACAAAAAAAAAAAAAATTACAGAGGGATTATAAGAAATCACTATAGACAACTTATATGACAAAAAATTTGAAAACCTAGGTGGAATGGAAAATTTTCTAGAAAAATATAATCTCCCAAAATTGAATGAAGAAGAATCAGAAAGCCTGAACAGACCAATAACAGCTGGCAAAATTGAAGCAGTAATCAAAAAACTCCCAGCACACAAAAATCCTGTGCCAGATGGTGTCACAGGACAATTTCACAAAACTTTTCAGGAAGAGGAAACACCTATCCTTTTCAGACTATTCCAAAAAAATTCAAGAAGAAGGAAGAGTCCCAAGCTCTTTTTAGGAAGCCAGAATCATCCTAATCCCAAATCCAGATAATACCACAACAAAGAAAGAAAACTACAGGCCATTATCGCTAATGAACATAGACACTAAAATCCTCAATAAAATATTGGCAAACCACATACAGCAATACATTAAAAAGATCATACATAATGATAAAGTGGGATTCGTCCCAAGGATGGTACAATATTCACAAATCAATAAATGTAATACATCAAATAAACAAAAGGAAAGACAAAAATCACCTGATCATATTGCTAGATGAAGATAAAGCATTTGATAAGGTACAGCACCCATTTATGATTAAAACACTTAGCAAAGTGGGAGTCGAGGAAGCATTACTCAACATAATCAAGGCCATATAGGAGAAACCTGCAGCCAATATCATACTCAATGGGCAAAAACTAAAAGCTTTCCCAGTAAGAAATGGAACAAGACAAGGATATCCACTTTCACCACTTCTATTCAACATAGTATTGGAAGTCATGGCCACAGTGATCAGACAAGAAAAAGAAATAAATGGCATCCAAATTGCAAAGGGGAAGTAAAACTGTCAAGTTTGCAGATGATATGATAGCGTTTATAGAAATTCCTACAGACTCCACTAAAATACTACCAGACCTAATAAGTGAATTTGCAAAACAACAGGATACAAAGTCAATATTCAGAAGTTGAAGACATTTTTATATACCAACAATGAAATATCAGAATCAAAAATTAGGAAAAACATCTCATTGGCTATAGGAACAAAAAAATAAAGAACCTAAAAATAAACCTAACCAAGGAAGTAAAAGACCTGTGCTCAGGAAACTACACAACACTAAAGAGAGAAATTAAGGAAGGAAAGAAGGAAGGAAGGAAGGAAGGAAGGAAGGAAGGAAGGAAGGAAGGAAGGAAGGAAGAAAGAAAGAAAGAAAGAAAGGAAGGAAGGAAGAAAATACTGTGTTCATGAATTGTATGATTAACATCATCAAAATGTCCATACCACTCAAAGCAATTTTTTGATTCAATGCAATCCCTATTAAAATACCAATAACATAATTCACAGATATAGAACAAACATTGCAGAAATTCATATGGAACCTTAAATGACTCCAAATAGCCTCAGCAATTTTGAGAAAGAAGAACAAAGTAGGAGGGATCAGAATACCTAATGTCAAGTTATATTACAAGGTCATGGTATCAAAACAATCTGATACTGGCATAAGAATAGACACATAGACCAATAGAACAGAACAGAGAGCCCAGAAATAAACCCAAGTCTCTATGGCCATTAATATTTGACAAAGGGGGAAGAAGCATAAAATGGAGTAACAATAGCCTCTTCAACAAATGGTGTTAGGAGATCTGGACAGCTACATGCAAAAAATGAAGCTCGACCACCAACTTACACCATACACGAAAATAAATTCAAGTGTACAAGAGACTTAAATATAGATTTTGACACCTTAAAAGTCCTAGAGGAGAATATAGGCAGGAAAATCTCAGATATTACATGTGGCAATATTTTTACTGATATGTCCCATAGAGCAAGGGACATAAAGAATAAACAAATGGAACTTCATCAAAATAAAAAGCTTCTGCATGGCTAAAGAAAACAGCAGTAAAATGAAAAAGAAACCAACTACACAAGAAAGTATATTTGCAAATAATAGCTCATTAAGGATTTGATCTACAAAATATATAAAGAACTCACACAACTCCACTCCAGGAAGACAAACAACCCAATTACTAAATGGACAAAGGACCTAAACAAACAGTTGACCAAGGAGGATGTACAGAAGGCTCAGAGACATATGAAATAATACTCAGCCCCACTACCCATTAGAGAGATGCAAATTAAAACCACAATGAGATACCACTTCACATCAGTGAGAATGGCCATCATAACCAAATCAACAAACAAGTGTTGGAGAGGATGTGGAGAAAAGGGAACCCTAGTGCACTGTTGGTGGGAACACAGACTGGTGCAGTCACTGTGGAAAATAGTACAGAATTTCCTCAGCCATGGCTGATGTTGCTCAGTGGATTGAATGCTAGCCTGCAAACCAAAGTACTGCCAGTTCAATTCCCAGTCAGAGCACATGCCTGGGTTGTGGGCCTGGTCCCCATTTGGAAACACAGTAGAGGCAACCACACATTGATGTTACCCTCCTTCTCTTTCTCCCTCCCTTCCCCGCTCTCTAAAAATAAATAAATAAATAAATAAATAAATAAATAAATAAATAAATATTTTTAGAAAAAAAGATTTCCTCAGAAAACTAAAAATGGAACTGCCTTTTGACCCAGCAATTCCATTGCTGAGATTATACCCTAAGAATTCTGAAACACCAATTGAAAAGAACCTATGCACCCCAATGTTCATAGCAGCACAATTTACTATAGCCAAGTGCTGGAAGCTACCTAAGTGCCCATCAGTAAATGAGTGAAATAAAAAACTATGGTACATTTACGCAAGGGAATACTACACAGCAGAAAGAAAGGAGCACATATGCTTCACAACAGCATGGATGGAACTGAGGAGCATTATGCTAAGTGAAATAAACCAGGCAGTGAAAGACAAATACCATATGATCTCACCTATAAGTGTAACCTAATCAACAAAACAAGCAAGCAAACTATAAACAGAGATATTGAAACTAAGAACAAACTCAAAGTAATCAGAGGAAGTGGGGAGAGGGATAATGTTGGAAAATAGGTGTAGGGACATCAAGAAACATGTATAAAGGACACCTGGGCAAAGCCAAATGGTGTAGATTTGAGAGTGGGAGGCTGAGATGGGTGCAGTGGGGTGAATGGTGGTGGGGAAATGGAGACTAGTGTACTTGAAAACAATAAAAAATTATAAATAAGAAAAAGAATGCTCAAGAAACTTAGTGAGGACCTCACTAACTTAAGAAAGATCCAATCAGGAAAGAAGCATGCATTACTTGAAATAAAGAACAATTTACAGGGAAATAACAGTAGAGTGGATGAAGCCCAGAATCAAATCGATGATTTGGAAAATAAGGAAGCACAAAACAACCAATTAGAACAAAGAGAAGAAAAAGAGTTCAAAAACAATGAGGATAGCGTAAACAGCCTCTAGGACAACTTTAGGCATTCCAACATTCTTATCATAGGGATACAGAAGGAGAAGAGAAAGAATACAAAATTGGACATCTATTTGAAAAAAATAATGAAAGAAAACTTCTTAATTTGGTGTAGGAAGTAGACATGCAAGTCCAGGAAGCACAGTGAGTCCCAAACAAGATGGATGCAAAGAAGCCCACTCCCAGACACATCATAATTAAAATGCCAAAGGTTAAATATAAAGAGAGAATCTTAAAAGCAGCAAGAGGAAAGCAGTTAGTTACCTACAGGATAGTTTTCACATGACTGTCAGCTGATTTCTGAAAAGAAACTTACAGGCAAGAAGTGATTTCCAAGAAATATTCAAAGTCATGAAAAGCAGGGACCTACAGACAAGATTGCTCTACCCAGCAAAGCTATCATTTAGAATCGAAGGGCAGATAAAGAGCTTCCCAGACAAAAAGCAACTAAAGGAGTTCATCATCACCAAACCTTTAACATTTAACATTTCATATAATGAGTATTAACATTATATGAAATGTTAAAGGGATTTATTTAAGAAAAAGGTTGCCAGATATGAAGGGGGTGTGGCAGAATGGGTGAAGAAGAAAGGGGATTAAGAAGTACAAATTGGTAGTTACAGAATAGCCATGAGAATTTAAAGTACAGTATAGGAAATAGAGTAGTCAAACAACTTACACACATTACCCATGAACATGAACGATTGTGTGGAGATTGCCTGATTGTATAGGAGCTGCTGAGTGGAGGGGATAAAGGGGAAAAATTGAACAAGCATAATAGCAAAATCGATAAAAATAGTTTTTTAAAAAAAGAATGAAAATGATACCAGATGAAAATGTGGAATGGCACACAGAAATGAAGAGCACAAACCTGGTAAATATGTGGGTAAATATAACAGATGTTTTCTTATTTTAAAGAGTTTTTGAAAGGTATTTGATTATTTAAAGCAAAAATAATGACAAATAAATATTATATATTTTACTACAGTGAGGTAAAATATACATAATAATAATACCAAAAAAAGAAGGAGGAATGGATGTTTTCTGAGGTAATATATGAAGCAATATATTATTATTTGAAGGTAGACTTTAATAAGTTAAGTGTGTATTGTCAGTTCTAGAGCAATACTAAAAAAAAATCAAGAGGAAGAGACAATATGCCAATAGTGGATATAAAATAAAGTAATAAACAATAGTTATCTCAAAAGAAATAGTAAAAGAAAACACCAAAGGACAGATCAAATAGAAACTAATGAAGGAGAGAGAGATGTGAGGATAGGAGAATGGTCAGAGAGATACAGTATGAAAAGGATCTGACCCACCATCACTGTCTTTGAAGATGGAGGAAGGCAGCCACAAACCAAGGAATAGGGATGGCCTCTGGATGCTGAGAACAAACTCCCAGTTGATAGCCAACAGGGAAATGATACCCTTGGTCCTGCAACCATGGGAAACTGATTTCTTCCAACAACCCAAATAAGCAAGAGAGTGATTCTCTCCTAGAGTCTTCAGAAAGAATACCCTAGCTAAAACCTTGATTCTAGTCTAGTGATACCTGTGTCAGATTTCTGACCTACAGAAGTCTGAAAGGAATCCATTTTGGCCTATGACTACTTATTGGGTCATGTAACATGAGGCCAGACACCAATCTTCTCCTTCTCTGTAGCCTTTATGGTGTCTTCCAAGAAACCAAGTATGCAAAAAGCTTCATCAACAGGCCCTTGCCATCTTCCTGGGAGATGATGATCCACTCTGTGGCCCACAGCATCACCTCCTTTCTGGGATAATCCTGCCACCTTCCTGAAGATTCTCTTCTAAAGCATGTTAGACTCATGGCATTTTACACTTGCAACCTCTGAGAATTTGACCAAAACTATGTGTGCTGCCCCATGGCTCATGTGTGGAAGCAAATATTAAGTTAGTGAGTAAGCTTGGCTGATTATTCAGTCTCCATATTTTTAGTAGTATTTGTGAATTTAGGAATTCTGTAATGTCTCAAAGTTTCCTTTGCAAATGTCAAGTATTTACCATACATGTAGAATCCAGGTTTCCAGGAAACAGAATCTTAACAGTATCTTAACAGAATGTAACTTGGAGGGTAAGATTTCCTTAAGTGGGTTGTAGACCCACTCTTTGAGACACACCTCAAATGTCACCTCTTCTGTGAAGTCTTCCCTGACTTTTCTCAGATAGTGTTTGCTATTAATTTTGGGGGGCTTTCAGAGCATTGTATGCATAACCCATTATAACATTTATCACTTTACTGTTGGTCTCCTTTACAAGACATACTTACTTAAAAACAGACTCTTTTCTTTAGCATTGTATCCTTAGTACCTATAACAGTTTCTGGCATGTAGTTAACTTTCAATAATTTTTTCCCATAACAATGAGCCAACAAGGCTCTTTCTTAAGGTTAGTACTTACTTCAACAGTCATGGATGGGGTAGCACCAGCACCTTCCCTGGCATAATCAAGTTGAAGCTTACATGATGTGGTGGATGTGTGACACTTTTCACCACTTCAGCATTTCAGCCCTCTTTCAGGATCCATGTATGAATCACTCAGCTCTGGCTGTTCTCCTGGAGTTCTGCAGAAGGGAAGCCTGTAGGCCGTAAGTACTGGACAAGTGAAAAGCTGACCTTTCAGCAGACTTAACCTTTGTGTGGCCCCCATTCATTAGCATCTGCTGGGCACAAGTAAAATTAACTGATCAAATTCAACCAGATGAACTATGTCTTATAGACAAAGTCACTAACATTCCTCTTTCTAAAATAAAAGGGATCATTAAGCCCAGGAAAGCAGGGGCTCTAACACCAGAAGGCATTCCTCATACCTGTACAACTGCTTTTGTTGAGTGAAGGAAAGACTTAATGTTCAATTATGGATATTTGACCTCATCCATGTTTGACTTTGACATCAAAGGAGATTCAAATGTGTTTATGACTTCCTGAAAGCATGATCCTAACACAACTCTAATAAGAAATAGGATTTCAAAGGGTCATCCTTTTTATCTCATGCCTCCATTTTCACCCCTGCTCTGATACAGTATCCTGGTTCCTACTCTTTGCCACATAATAAACTTTTTTAGAAAACATGGTCATAGATTTGGTGAAAATTTAGAAAAGGACAGGAGTAAGAAGGCCCTGCTTCACCAAAAATTTCATTACTAAATATTGAAGGGCTTATTTAAGGACAGGAGCCTACCAGGCCCACTTTTCAGATGACATTCTGTAGCAACTGCATGTCTTTGTAAAGCTACATGTTAGAATCACCTGGAGATCTTGTTTAAAAAAGAGAGCGAGAGAGAGATTTAGACCCCACCCTAAATATGCTGATTGAATTGGCAGGGGTATGGCTGTTTCATAGGGCCTGGGTATGACTGAGTTGAGGGCATAATGGGCAACTGCTAATAACAATGCTGTTCAAATCCAATAATTGTTGTTTGTTTGCACAATAAGATGAGTATATAAATCAAGACTGTTTATAAACTTTTATAGCAAGGCCACTGAATAATTTGTATCTCTTGAATCTAATAATAATAAATATATCAAAAGCGATTAAAAAGAGATAGTAAAGTAGTAGATTTCACATATTGATAATCACATTAAATGCAAATGGTCTAAACACTCTAATTAAAATTCAAATAATGCTAAATTGGACAAAATATGACACTCAATTACATACTGCTTCCAAGAAAACCACTGTGAATACAAATACACAAACCATTTGAAATTAAAAGTCTGGTGAAAAGACACATCATACAAACATTAATAAAAAAGTAGTAAGAAAAAGCATAGGCTCAGATCAGGGTGAATCTCAGCTCTGCTTCCTACTCAATGGCGAACTTAAGCAGGTCACTTAATCTCTTTGAATATTGTTTTCTTCCATTGTTTAAAATGAGGATAAGCTATGTAGCTCACAAGATTGTAGTAAAATTTAAATGAGTAGGTGTAAAGCATATGGCATATTCCCTAGCATATATTAAATGCCTAATAAATATTAACAGTAGTTAAATTGTCACTACTATTTCTAGGTTTATTGTAAAAACGTAGATGAGACCACCTGAAAATAGGCCACCTGAAATAGGTGGCCAAATTGTCATGGTCTCCATGAAGTTTCTGGCCCACTCTGGACTATAGCATTCTAGCCAACATGCAGAGGACTACGTATTTTGTTGACTGAAAAAACAAAATTCAGCCTGCAGTGTATGTTGCTTAGGTAGTCAGAATTGCAGTGGGGCACTTGGAAAGGATCAATTAGCCTTATTTTTAGGTGGAGCTGGGTCCAGAGCTGACTGGTAGCTGGCTTCACTCAGCCCCCAAGGAGAAGCGATGTTCCCTGCTTGACAGAGAGATGGCTGGATAAGTGAGTGAAGAAAGGCAGGAAGGACACCTGCAAGCAGCAGGGCACACCCACTGTCAGTGGTGAACGAAAAGGGAGCATCTATTGTCCCACTGCTGTTATATTATGTGAAGATAATGTAACGCAGATGCTCAGGATAAATAATTCAGGGAAAACAAAAGATGTAAACCCAGGCACCGAGAACAGAGCCAAGATGTCTGCAGTAGCAGCTCTGTGCCCTCTTGTTGAGACAGTCTGTGTTCACTCTTTATATCCAGATGTGAATCTTTCATAGGAAAGAAGAAACATAAAAATTCCACAGGCTGGAAGCTATGTGATGGGTTCAGCTGGACTTTCTGCTTCAAGCACCTGTTGGCAAGGACTTTGCCCTTTCTTTTTCTCTTGGTCACAAACTGCCATCTCTCCTGGTGTCCTCTCCACAAACTTCACCCAAAAGGTCCTTAATTATCTTGATGTCTCCTTAGACAACTGAATATTGAATTCTTATTAAATAAACAAACACAATAATCAGTAATATTTACTGAGCATTTGGGGCATGGCACTGTGCTAAACCCATAGTCTGCTTAATCCTCACAAACATCCTTGGAAGAAGATTCTTTTCCCCCAGCTTGGAATAGGAGGAAACTGAGTTCAGAGACATTAAGTAACTTGGCCAAGGCCATATGGATAGTGAGTAGTAGAATGAGAATGGAAAGCTGAGCAGTCTGACTCCAGAGCCTATTCTCTTAATCACTGTTGTATGATTTTGTAAACTGAGCAGTAGTTAGGGAAATTATTTCAGCGCAGGATGGTTTGGCAGCGTATAACTGTGAATCAGAAAACTTGCAGCAGAGTGACTTACAGCTCGGGCTTCAGCACCAGAATTTCTGGTTTCTATCTCATTGCCTTCAGTTCCCAGCTGAATTTCCATGGGCAAGTAAGTCTCTTGACCTCTCTGAACTTTAAAAGGGTCATGAAAGTGCCCAACTCAATGGGTCTTGTTGGCATGAGATAGAATAATCCTCACAAAGGACATAGACCAGTGCCAGCACATACTAAAATGCCCCCAAATAGTGTAGTAATAGTGGCCAGCTGGCAGCTGCTTAGGCTTTGCTAGTCTCTTATCAAGAACAGCAACAGCAAGAACTCAACTCTGTCTTTCCCTGCCCATAGGGAATCAGCTATGTAGTTATTCTGGAGAAGGCTAAATTAATAGAGCATGTGGATACATTAAAAGAGAGGATCAGTTCTAAATAAAATCAGTAATTGTAATATTTAAAGAAAATTATTTGTTATTTTAAGAGAAGGGAGCTAGAGGTTATCAAGTAATGTAGTAACATCTCCATAGGATGGCAGATGAAATCTTGTGACAAGATGGAATCTGAAACAAACATGACCACCACACTTCTTGGAAAAATCAGGCTTACCAGGGATAAAAATTCACTGAGGCGTGGTCTAGCAGACTGCACACTGAAACCTTGTGGAAAGGTGTATCAAAATTGAGATATCTGTGAGTTTTGGAAGATGAGGTGATCTGGATGATGGCATTAGCTTTTCCTGCATCCCCTGGCTGGACTATTGATAATCCTGACCTATGTTTGTCAGGGGAACCAGACAGGGAGAATGATAGCACTTTACCATAATACATGTGCATAAACCAAGCTGCAATTTAGGGTGGAATCAACCCAGATGTATCGTTCTATCGTTAAAACTATAAAGTGTATACAAAGGGCATAAAGTCAATGAATGTTCATAACCAAGACCACTGGTTGAAGAGGAAATAATACCATCTTAATAATTTCAAACAGTAATAAACATCTCTGCTGCATATAGAGACCATCACAAATCTCTGAAACACTTGTTTTTATTAGTTACTGATAGTACTATGAACAGATCAGTCTTACCTGAAAAAGCTCCCAATTTATAGATTTTATAAATGATGACACATAATATAATTTAAAACAAGTTTTAATAGTTTATATCCTATCTTTTCATGGCACAACATACTTTTTGAAAAAAGGTTTATGTTTTGCACAAAATCAGAAGAGTTCCTTTAATTACAGATCAGAGCACTTTTTTACAAGCCAGTCCGTCAAATAGAGTCCCTTCAATATTTCTATGATGAACCCCTTTTAAACAAAGTCCAAACTTGGTATAATTTATACTCTCTTAAAGCCAGGAAAGCAATAGTGAGGCATGTATTTAAATGTACCCTGTTTGCAACAACTACCATCTTCCTCTAATTTAGTACTTCCATTTTTCTAGTGTCTATTACTTGCCATTTTCCTTCTAATTTCATAGTTGGTCATTCATTTCTTTAGTTTCATTCATTTCTTCATTATTTTTGTGGGTGTTTATTTTATGCACCCCCCAATTTTGCTTTAAGCCAGGGATCCCCACCCTCAAGGCCATGGACCAGTACCAGTCCAGGCCTGTTAGGAACTGGGCTTCACAGCAGGAGGTGAGCTTGAATCCTGAAACCATCCCCATCACCCCAGTCTGTGGAAAAATTGTGTTTCATGGAACTGTTCGCTGGTGCCAAAAAGGCTGGGGACCATGTAGGGAAAGAGACTTTATACCTACTTATGTCCCCATGGTAATAGCACTACTAGAGCTATAATTTTCATATTAAGTACAGTGTAACTACTTATTGAATAAGTAAGTGTCTTTATCCACCCATGCATGTATTTAGACACACACACTTTCAGGAGTGTGAATAGATAAAAAGAAATGGCAAGTAGAATTTTTCAATGTCCTTATTTTATAAAAAGTTGTATGAACAGTGATCTACCTTAATTACAAAGCAATTGTATAAATTTTCTTAAAATATGAGAAACAATAGGTACCACTTAGCACTTAACACACTATGATAAACATCTTATTAATTATTTAACTTTGTCCTTAAAACAACCCCATGAGGTACTTAATATAACCACTCCTATTTTACAGAAAAGGAAACTGGTCTAGTGGGTCTATGTGACCCTCCTGAGTTCCTCATCTGGTGAAATGGGAGAGAAACAGTGCGGTGCAGCTCCACACTCACCTTTCCCAAAGTCCATTTTGTTACTCACTTTACTACCCTGTGTCTCTTGGAGATGATCTAACCAACTCCTCTAATGGACTGGGATCAAAGGAGTGAAACAGCCTGCCTGCTGTTACAGAGCACATTCTTAGTAACGTAGCCGGGACAAGAACCATGTCTTCTGATTCTCCCAATCCGGTGATTTTTTACTGTTCATGAAAGTTTTTTTTTTTCCTCCTTCAAGTTCACAGATCTTATTGCAACAGCAAGGGCTTCAAATATCATACCCCTTTTCTTTAACGATACAAGAAAATCAGTAGCATGCAGTGGTCATAGGGTACAGTGCTGGCCTTGCATTGGTGAAGATGGTGGGATAAATGCAACCTCTGGATACATTTTAAAGACTCAGGAGATTCCCAGCAGATGCCACTGATGGAGTGCCAGTTGCCAGTCTTGTCCTAAAGTTCCCCAGGATCCTTAAGCTGCTGAGACTATGTTGAAGAACCCAGGCCTGCTTGTGCATGTGCTGCTTCTCATGTATTAGGCCAGATGCTGTTCACTTTGGAGCCGACATCTGGTGTTGTCAGGGCATTTAATGGTTGCTGATTAGTAATGTGAATAGAATACACTGATTACTTCCCCCCAAGAGAAGAAGGAGAGGAAAGAGAGAAAATGTTTTTCTAACACTGTTTAAATTTTTTAGCACTTGTTTTGTCTGTCTCTCTGTTGCACTAGACACAATGCAGCTAGATAGTTGGTGTAATTATCTGCTTAATGCCTGTTTTCATCACCAGGTTATAAACTCCAAAGGATAGGGACATGCCTGTTGGTTCCCTACAGGACCGCTGGATTGAATTCTCTTATCAGCCAGGGCAAGAAACAGTTTACTTAAAAGACAAGCTCTGAGGGGACCATGAGAAAAATGCAACATCACAGATAGATTCACAGAAATCAGAAAACATGGTTCTGCTGTCAGTCACCAACTTCAGACTGCAACTCCTGCTGACCTCAAGAGTGTGGATCAGGTATGTATGGAAAAGTATGCTGTACACACAGAAAGATGAAAATACTGGTGTGTGATTTAAACAGTGAATTCTTCCCACATTATGGGGAAGAAGGGATGAGTGGGTGAATTACAGAGTAGCAGACTGGAGGCCCACTAATCAGAAAGGCATGTCTTCTACAACAAATTAGGAACTGAGTATATATCTCATGTGCACAGAGGAGCACCCTGCAATTCTGCTGTCACTGGGGTACTTACACTAAAGCCTAAGAGTGGTAATCACATTGGAATAGAAATGTTTCTTGGGTGATCTTGATAACTTGTATCTACTGAGAAGTGGATGGAAGTATATATTAATCCTACCTAGCTAGGAGTCTGCAGAAAGGAATGATGGCAGTTGAAGATAGTTTTGGGCAAGCCACTGGGAAAATCAGCCTTGTTCAAATTCTCCTATAAACTTTCAGTCACTAAAGCCAGTTGAAGTCTTATCAATGCAAGAAATAGAGATATGAGTGTCATGTGCAAGAGTGTTACAGAATTAAATACTAATGATCCATCACTGGCAGAGTGAGTTGTTTCACTGAGAATAAAAATAATGATCAGCCCTGACTGGTGTGGGTTGGGCTTTGTCCTGCAAAGCAAAAGTTGCTGGTTCCATTCCTGGTCAGGGCACATGCCTGGGTTGCAGGCCTGGTCCCTGGTTGGGGCGTGTGTGAGAGGCAATCGATTAATGTTTCTTTCCTCTTTCCCCCTATCTTCCCCTCTCTCTAAAAATAAATAAATAAAATCTTTAAAAATTAACTATCAATGGTTCTCTTTTTTCTTTCTTTCCTTTTTCCTTCCTTCCTTTCTTCTTTCCTTCCTTCCTTCCTTCATTCCTACCACCATTAGTGTATGGTTGTGAGATCTCTACTCAATATAAGATCTCCACTCTGAAAAACAATAGCAATAAAAAAAGTATTTTAAAGGAAGACACAACAGTGGCCTCTTTCCCTAAAAGGTTTTTTCAGTTTCCCTTCCTGGATGAAGCTATAGGTTTTTATTCAGATATGATAAAAAAGAATTTGATGGTTTTCATGACCTTTTTATCCCAGGCACTATTTTCCATTAGAAAACTGAGAAAATATTCTCTTGAAAGTCTAGAAAATTTCTTCCCCAATTTGTCCTCGTTTTGGTAGAAAATTTGAAAAAAACTAAGAATTATGTTTTTGACCTTTTCTTCTGGTTAATGGGGATTTTGTTTTTTAGCCCAAGTCATGTTGCCAAAGAATTCTATACTTTGATTCCATAGTGCGTAGACATTAGAGTATGATATGGATATGACATTCGGTGTTTCACAGCTTGCATATTAATCAAGGAAGGAGTTAGAAAGTGATGTCCTGCGGGCAAAACAAGACTTCTGTTTTTTTCAAATGTTCATCACTTTTCTGCTCTCATCTCAGGGGGGATTGTATTGCCTGAACAGCTGCAGACAGACATCCCTGGCAACCCAGCTGCAGCTCTGAGAAAGAGTTTAAATAACATTTTCTACAGAAGTTTCATACTTACAGTTAATAGTTTGGACCATCCCAAGAAAAACATAATCATGAACTCTTTGCACTTTTTTCTTGCATGTTGCCATAACAACTGGAATCAGATTATGTTCCTAAGTAATTTAGCAGAATCACATGAATTGCCCAAACAGTGAGTAAATCAGTTATAACCTCATCCTTCCAATAAAAAAATATTTTAGCTACTTTCTTATTTCTTGTTAAATTCCATCCCTAGCTGAATCTTTTTAAGAGCTTTGTTTTGATTATTTTTGGTGGTTATATTTGAGTTGGTAACCAGACACACAACTAGTCACCTCTTGGAAAGCACTGGGAGGTGGTCAGGAGGAGATTGACATGTGAAACTGTGGTCGTAGCTCAGCTGGAAATTCATACATTGGACAGAGATCACATTTGTGGCTCTGACATCATCAACAGCCTGGTTGCATTTACAGAACTGGCATTTCTTGTCCAGGTACATAAATTTATCCTTTCTCAGATATTTACCTTTTGAGGTCCATGTTGAAGCTGTGTATTACAGTGCACAGAGAAAAGAGGTCTACTGGTTACAAGTGAAAAAGCCCTACGTCAGAACTTTTTCCACCTAAGAAGGCTTCTTTTCATTCATCTGAAGGGAATCAGTACCCAGTGTGTTTATTAAAATGGCCATATCAGTTGGTATGGTTGATGTCTGAAATCCTATTTATATCTGCTTAAAACAACAGCATCTTATTTTCAGAGAGTGGCATGGCCATCACAACTACCTGTCCTCTTTTACCTCTAACCTATTGTCACTGCAGCAGTGGTTATTTCTCCCAAAATTGTTGTACAAGGAAATGGACAGCTTACTCACAATTTAAATGCCTAAGGGAATGCAGCATCTTGAAGACTGGAGCTCATCATATGATACAGTCATAGTTAGAAAGCTCTTACTCTATCCTACGAGGAGGTTTGACGTTTTCCCCTTTTCCTTTTCTCTATTCCTGCCAGCTCCTAAATACACAAAGTTCTTCAGAACTTCACAAGGTGGTACACAGGTTATTTTAACAACAATAACAGCCACACCTCAACACAAATTACTTTCTTTTCTTTTGGAGGAATATAGACTATCAGGGAGGAATAAGACATTTTATTTCTTCTCTCTGAGAAACAGGGAACGTTACTGGTTTTTCAGAAGAATTAAGTCTCTCTCTCACACACACATACCCCAGGCTCAGCACAAACTCACACATTCAGACATGCAGGAAATAGCCTTGGGAAATCCCACTGTCCTTTTGTTTTTCAGACCCCGTGCAAGAGTAGGCTGGATTACTTCAAATTCAGGAGAGATGGATCCCAGCACTAGCAATTGAAGGAGGAATGGGCTTGAGTGTCCTGGTGTCCTGACCCACCAGCGAGTTCCACACGTCTGTGAACAGCTTCAGATGTTTCCATCCTCATTTTGACATACAGGTGGTAGAGTTACTCACCTTTGAATCATTATGAAGGTTGAAACAATGAGCACATAGGTGACCACCATGCTAGACCAAGGTCAAAGGTCTGTCTCTAAGTTTTCTAGATGGTATTAGCCTCCTGAGATAGTGCAAGGAACAGGAATACCCAAATACTGATTAGGGTTCAAAACCAGATTTAATTAATTAAAATGTGTTTTTATTTGTACCCAAGTATTGAATATAAATTTATACCAATTACAAAAATAACTGATAGAATATTATAGGAGTTCCTTCACTCATGTGTTAAGCTTTTGTCTTAGGGATTCCTCAAAGATCATGAGAAAAGGATTTAAGAGCATGTGGGCTTATTGAGGAAGTGAATCTAGAAAACTGAAGCAGAAGAATGAGAAGTGACATAGGAAAAGGGGCAGCTAATATAATGTGTGTTATCAGACCAGCTATCACTGTGAGTAATGGGAACTTAATCCTGCTGGTGAACTCCAAGGGGCTCCAGCCTCAAAATATTATTCCTGGAGAGAAAGGAGCTTGGGAATTTTTATACCAACCAATAACAGTCCTTGTTGATTACTGCCATCAGGGACCATTAATTCACTGGGTTTCTCACTTATCCAGTGAACAGAGGAGGTTCTGGCCACCAGAGAAAGCCCTCAGGCCATTGAAATGTAAGTGTGTTATAGAAGTAATATCCAAGGAGAAATGGGTGAGAGCCTGATGGGGTATGCTGCAGATCATGATGCATCAAGGCTGTTTTGAGTGACAACAAGTCAATAGCTTTCCATTTATAATTATGCCAATAGCCTGATGTTTTCCCCCAGAGTAGAAGTCTCTTCAAAAGGGCAGTGGAGTTCTCAAATGCACTTTAGAAACATACAGTCTTAGAGTGAAAGGAACCAGTAATAATCTAGGCTATGCTACTGGTTCTACCAGTGAAGAACAACTGAAGCCTAGAGAAGTGATGTGCTCAGGTTTCCCCTAGAAGTGGCACAGCTTGTAAGAGCAGCCAGGGATTCTAATTTGTAGTGCAACATTGTGACCAAATTATACGGTCTTTTACTGTTTCTTGTCCATGGTTATTAATCAAAAGTAGAATTCAAATAAAATATTATACAATATACCATCTAAGTTGATACATTGGTAAAATCAATATCATCACTAAGTTATTAGAATATGACTTCACCCTCGCTTCTTTCTCCATGTTCCTTACAGTGTTACAATGTGGGTTATTAATGACCCTTCTCCACCAAACCTTACACTTCCCTGATTCTGTGGCTTTGCTGTGTCTCCTCTGACGGTGTCTCCTCTGCTTGGAAAGGAGTTCCACAATATACCCTCACCAGGTATTTCTCTACCACAGAAGTCATACTCACCCTTTAAAGTCCAATAATTTCACTTTCTTGGGAAACACTCCCCCAAGCAAAAAGTTTGGATTCTGCTCCACAATACTTTGCTCTTCTATCTCTCATAGCATTTGCACTGCAGTTTAGACAGTTGTTCACCTGTTTGCTCACCTCCAGCCCCCCTCCTGTATTCCATAAGTTGCTTTAAGAACAGCAGCCTTACATAACTTAGGGTAGGCCAGGTTTATGCTGAGGGAGTAAATGACCCTAAACCCAGATGACTTTTTTAAAAGTTGATTTCTTGTGCAAAAGAAATTTTATGTTGATCTATGGTCATCTAGAGTATCTCCTATACACTGATATTATTCTCATTCAGAGACCCCAGGCTAGCAGAGAAGATGCTATCTGAAGCATTTTGCATTGTTTGGAGGAAGAGAAAAAAATATGGCAGATGGTGGAGGAGTAAATGGAAGCCACATTAACCTCTTCCCAGCACCAATCTGGAATTACAACTAAATTGTGGAGAATTTACCCAGAACAAACAACTGAATGATAGTGAGAGAGAAGCCCTATAACCTCAGACAGACAGAAGAATCAGCTTCAGCACAATCTGTTTGGTAGGGATTGCAGTGGAGACTTGAGGGGCTGGCTGTGTGCCTGCAGGTGGCAGCACCAGAGGGGTAATTGAGCAACTGGTTGGATCCCCCTGGGAAGTGTGGGGTCTAAATCCTGAGCTGGGATCCCCAGCCTAGAACACCAGAGCCCAAGAAGTATGCAGCGAAACAAGTGACAGCAAAAACCAGCATGATTGCTCTCTGCCAGAGACAAACAGCTGGAGACTCAAAGAGCCATTTAAAGGGCTAAAACACAAATTTTCATTTGCAGCCACTTATCCATGGCTCCAGCAAAGGAGGGGCAGAGTGGGCCAGAGATACCTGATGAGAGACTGGGGACAGAAGCTTTGGGGAGATACCTGAGAGAACAGTCACCCCCCTTACAGCAGCAGCCATCCTGCTCAGGCAGGCCACTCCCTTCAGAGCTGCAGCAGCTTAAGGAAAAACAACACCAACAACCCCGGGGAAGGGCTCTGCTCTGCCCTATGGGGCTTAAACCTCACAGCTGAGTATAGAGTGACTAGATTAACAACTGAAGTAGATATTTACAGACAATAGATCCCTGGCAGTTTCAGAACGGGCTGCCTAAGGTCAGATGGGGTAAACATCTGACATCACTACAGGCAACCCAGAAAGAAAAATCTGTGGTAAATACTAGAGGCTTCTAAGATGAAATCCACTGTGGTCTTCTCCATAATTAGCGATGTTTTCTTTCCTGCATAGCTTTTTAACATTCATTTCTTGTCCATCAAGTTTGTGCATATTAAGTCACTAGATTTTATACTACAGTTTATTTCTCTCCCTTCTTATAATAGTCTTAAACTTTTTACACCCATATTCATACTGGGTCATTTGCTGTTGAGAGTGGGATTTGGGGGGAGATATATTTGCAGATGTGGGTTTCTTCCCTGGGCTTTGTGGTTTTGTTCCAGCAGCACCAGCACAACAGCATGTAAGACATGGTGAGTGGAGTAACCCTCAGTCAACCAGTTGGAGGGAAGGGCCCACCAAAAAATGACCCAACAAAAATTACATCTAGTTACATAAAGAAAGCCAACATAAATGGCCTAAAGGGCACACCAAGAGTGTCAAGTTCAGGGGATCAAGGAGACTGCACCACTGAATCTCACAGGTCTCCTACATAGAAATTCATACCAAACACCCAGGGAGTCAAAACAGATCAATTTAAGAAGCAGAGTAAAACAAGAAGAGTCTCACAAACAATGAGAAGATAAATAAACAACCCCCAAATGAAAAGAAAGGAGGAATCCTCAGTAAGAAACATAAATTAAAAAGATGCAAGTCAACTCTCAGATACTGAGTTCAAAAGAAATGGTTATAAGCCCAATTAGCTCAGTGAGAATTATCAAAAACTAAAGGGAAGATACAAGAAACTTACTGCAAATTACACCAGCATGAAAAAGGACATAGAAACTGTCAACAAGAGCCAAGAGCAAGCGAAGAATACAATTTCTGAATTGAAGAACACAGTAGAAGGAATCAAAAATACACTAGATGAAGCAGAGGATTTGGATCACCAAGCTGGAGGACAAGGTAGAAAAAAACTCACAGAGATAGCAAGAAAAGGAAAAAAAGACTTAAAAAGAATAAAGAAGAATCCAAGAAAATTCAGGACATCACAAAACATAATAATATCCATATAATAGGGACACCAGAAGGAGAAGAAGAGGAGCAAATGATAGAAAGTCTGTTTGAAAAACTAATGATGGAAAGCTTCCCTAATTTGATGAGAGAAAAAGTCACACATCCAGGAAGCACAGACAGCCCAAATTAAGAGAACCCATGGAGGCCCACTCCAAGACACATCATAATTAAAATGGCAACATTCAAAAGTAAACAGAGAATCATAAAGTTAATAAGGGAGAAACAGGAAGTAACATACAAGGGAGCCCCAATAAGACTAGCAGCTGATTTCTCAATGGAAATACTAGGGATCATAAGAGAAGGGCAAGAAATATACCATGTAGGGAAAAGCAAAAGCCTGCAACCAACACTACTCTACCCAGCAAGGCTCTCAATGAAAACAAAAAGGCAAAGTAAGGAGTTTACTGGACAAAAGAAGGCTGAAAGAATAAACCGCCACTAAACCAGCACTCCAAGATATCCTAAAGGGGCTGCTTTAAGAAAAGGAAGAAAAAGAGTGAGAGAGAGAGGAACACAGGTACAAAGGGAGTAAAATGGCAATGAATAGGTACCTATCAATAATAACCTTAAACGTAAATGGATTAAATGCTCCAATCAAAAGACATAGAATAGCTGAATGGATAAGAAAGCATGACCCACACATATGCTGCCTACAAGAGACCTGACTCAGAACAAAAGACCTACACAGACTGAAAGTGAAGGGTTGGAAAAAAATATTCCAAGCAAACAGAAGGAAAAAAGCCAGGGTAGCAATACTTATATCAGACAAAATAGACTTCAAAACAAAGGCCATAAAAGATACACAGATGGACATTTCATAATAATCAAGGGAAGACTCCATATAGAAGACATAAACATTATAAACATTTATGCACCCAACATAGGAGCACTCAAATGTATAAGGAAAATCTTGGAGGACTTCAAGAAAGATATAGATAGCAATGCAATTATACTAGGGGATTTTAACACCCCACTGTCAAAAATGGATAGATCTTCCAAACAAAATATCAATAAGGATATTGTGGCATTGAACAATACCTAGATCAAATGGAGTTAACTGATATACATACAGAAACTTTCATCCCAAAGAAGCAAAATACACACTCTTTTTAAATGCACATGGAACATGTTCAAAGATAAACCATATGACAGGACACAACACAAGCCTTAAAATTCAAGAAAATTGAAATCATATCAAGTATTTTCTTTGACAAGAAGGGCCTGAAACTAGAAATCAACCTCAAGGAAAAAAAAGTCAAAAAGAGTCAAATTCCTGAAGATCAAATAGGATGCTGTTAAAAAATGAATAGGTTAAGAATGAGATCAAGAAAGAAATCAAAAAGTTTCTGGAAACAAAAGAAAATGAACACACAATAATACAAAACTTATGGGACACAGTAAAGGCAGTCCTGAGAGGGAAGTTCATAGTGATACAGCCCTACCTAAAAAACATTGGAACATTTCAAATAAACAACCTAACCCTACATCTACAAGAACTGGAGGAACAGCAACAAACAATACCCTGATTAAGTAGAAGGAAGAAAATAATCAAGATCAGAGCAGAATTAAACAACATAGTAAAAGAACTAAAAGAACAACTCAAAGGATTAATAAATCCAGGAGCTGGTTCTTTGAAAAGATAAACAAAATAGACAAACCTTTAAGAAATTTCATCAAGAAAAAAAGAGAGAGGACCCAAATAAACAAGATAAGAAATGAAAGAGGAGAGATTACAAGTGATGCCACAGAAATACAAAGCATTACAAACAATTACTATGAAAAACTATATTCCAAGAAATTTGAAAACCTTTTGAGACAAATTTCTAAAAAAATATAATGTTCCAAAATTAAATAAAGGAGAATCAGAAAGCCTGAACAGACCAATAACAGTGGGCAAAATCAAAGCAGTAATCAAAAAAACCCAGCACACAAAAATCCTGGACCAGATGGTTTTACAGGAGAATTTTAAAAAATGTTTAAGGAAGAGCTAATCCCTATATTTCTCAGGCTATTCCAAAAAATCCAAGAAGAGGGAAGACTCTCAAAGTCTTTCATGAGGACTACCTCAACCTAATCCCCAAACCAGATAAAGACACAACAAAGAAAGAAAATACAGGTCAATATCACTGATGAGCATAAATGCTAAAATCCTCAACCTAAATATTGCTAAATATTAACAAACTGCATCCAGCAATACAATAAAAAGACCATACACCATGAACAAGTGGGATTCATTCCAGGGATACAAGGATGGTACAACATTTGCAAATCAATAAACATAATACATCACATAAACAAAAGCAAAGACAAAAATCACCTGATCATAATCAATAGATGCAGAAAAAGCTTTAGATAATGTACAGCACCCATTTATGATAAAAACACTTAGCAAAGTGGGAATAGAGGGAGCATTCCTCAACATGATAAAGGCCATATATGAGAGACCTACAGCCAACATCATACTCAATGGGTAAAAACTAAAAGCTTTCCCAGTAAGATCAGGAACAAGACAAGGATGTCCACTTTCACCACTTCTATTCAACATAGTATTGGTAGTCCTAGCCACAGTGATCAGACACAAAGAGAAATTAAAGGCATCCAAATTGGAAAGCAGGAAGTAAAATTGTCACTGTCATCATGGAACATGTATTAAGGACACATGGGCAAAGCCAAAGGGGGTATGATCGAGGGTGGGAGTTGGAGATGACTGGGGTTGGGGGAAGTAGCGGGGGGAAAATGTAGACAACTGTATTTGAACAACCATAAAAAATAGAAAAAAGAAAATGAAAAAATTAAATAAAAAACAATAAATAAATAAATAAATATATGGACAACAAAAAATAAAGTAAAATTTTTAAAAAGTATGTCAAGGCATACACTCAGCATTTGAATCTTTGGCGTGGCAATGATGCATATCCTTGCTCTCGTTTTACTGGCTAAAGCAATTTTTAGCCGGTGCACTGGAATGTACTGGAATATTTGACCATTTTTGTATTCACCTTCCCGGTATTCAGTAGATAATAAAGGCTTGATGAATAAGTGAGTGAGTAAATAAATAAGTGAATGGTTACCAGTATATATGTTTCCTTATATAATTTGTTTGATATGTGTAAAATTTGTTTGTCTTGGTTAGTTGGCATACACTAATGTTATTATTTGTCTCTTTTACATCACAAAGCAGAATTGTCATCATCATGGTTGTGATTCTGTTGAGCCTGAATGCCAGGCTTCAAGCCCAGTTCTTTACAGACTCCATTAGTTATCATATCAATCCTGTGAAAAAAGGTGTAGAGAGATTATCACTAACCCAAAATCATACAGAAAGACTGTGGTAAAATCTAGTTTAAATCCAGGTCTATTCTGACTCCAAAGCCCATTTATTTAACCATTTTTGTTATACCTCTTCTAGAACTTTCCTTCCTGATCCTTTAACAGCCTAGCGAAATTTGGTTCCAAAAATGCCTTAGAAATGCCATTTTTGCTGTCTGTCTATAGGGGCTAGGAAGAGTAGTTTCAAGAGGCATTGTCCCAAAAGTACCTTCCAATATTTAATATTTTGCACTTTTTCTAGCTCTTTGCCACTTTGACTACCAAGTGCAAAACCTGAGGTGTCCATTGCACAAACCCTTAAAGAGGTCCAAAGTTATTATCTGGGGCAAATATGGGCTCTTGCCCCCCCCCACCCCGCTACTCACTCTGAAACTGTGGAAATTGAGGGGGCAATCTTCCTGTTGGAGAATAAAATTTAGCTCACATTCACAATGTATGACCACCTTGCCCCCTAGTGGAATGTATGTCTGCCTCTGTCCTTGGTTCTGAAATAGCAGTTTGTGAGTCACCGTTGTTTCTCATTATCCTGGCACCCAAAGAGGTATCGTAGTCTGAACTGTACAGTGCCAAGAGCTGTTCTTTGTTTCTTTTCCCTGTCTTGACAAACAGTAGAGCTGATTTTATGTAATTTTTGTGGCTCAATAAACATAATAAACCTATCTTACACTTGTTATTTTTATTAAGGAAGTTAGGAACACATAAGCTTTTTTTCTTCATGGATGCTGATGCTAATGTTTAGCTCTTTGGCTGTAGGTTGTTGCAATGTCCCAAATTATTCCAGAATATGGAATAACTACACTAAAAGTAGCAGAGCAACTACAGAGTAGTAGTTTAAAACAAAAGGTTTGGAATCAGACTCACTATGTTTGAAGATGGGCTCTATATCTAGGAACTTTTGGAGACTTAACTAACTTCTCTGACCCTCAATAGTCTCATCCTTAAAATGGGACTATAGCAGCACTTAACTCAGAGAGTCATGGGACACTTAAAATAAAACATGCTTGTAAAATGTTCAGGCACAGTCCTTGGCTCCCAGTAAGTATGCAGTAGTTATTAGCTGATACAGTCATTTCGAGGCACCTGTTGTATTTTTATTAGTCTTATGATAAATTTTGCCAGTCATGGATCTGATTTGATATAGTACCTGCCAAAATTTTGCTTGCTATAATTAATATTTTGAGGAAGAACTCATTGAAATGTTAACTATCCATTTTTCCATTCTTTACTCCATTATTACATAAGGTATGCAGAACACAGAATACTTGAATCATATCATCTTAGCTGCACCCCAGAAATGCCAAAATTATATATGTTATAATTTAACAGAAGATTGGCAAAAATTATTCTTACCAGAGCCTGTGTCTTCTACAAAGTGAAAGATATTTTTCACTGTTATCCCATGAACCTTTAAGAAGAATTTGGTTGCAAGAAAAGTACCTCTCAAGGAAACTTTTTGCCATCCTTTGTTCAAAAATATATCTATATATATTATGTAACCTAGTGTGGTTTTCTGTCTTAGCTGCTAGGAAATGCATGGCCAAACTCAGTTTCTAATAATAGTAATGAGTTCATCTCAAATGCCTGATATTCCCCACACCTCCTGTGCTCTCATATAATTTTTATTCTATTTTTATCAATAACTGATTTCTTTATTTTTCTGTGCACAGGCAAATAAAATTTTATTTATTTATAATTTAGAATTCTTACAGATAGTCTATATTGTGCCACTTTTGTCAGCTGCTATAAATATTATAATGTAGAGGAACATACATATTCTAGACATATAAATAAAACAGTTTCAATTAACTTATTCCATTCCATGTAACAAGTATATTTGAGGAGATGCTATTGGAAAATAAGCAGTTCACGCTGTAAACCAGGACTATAAAATTAGTTGATCATGGTTCACCCAGTGTTGTCTCATATGTAGGCATTTACAGTATATAGCAGGATACACAAAGAGAAACATTCTTGTGGGGTCAAGAACCTGGGCTAAGACTCAAAACATCTGTATTTTTCTGATAAGCTGTGTGATTTGGACAAGTTATAATTTGTCTGGGTTTTTTTTTCTAATTTGTGAGAAAGAGTGGTGTAGGAGACCATTCTGTATGGCATGGGCCCAGCTCCCAGTGGAAAGCAAGGTCAGATGCACAGGACCCACGCCCACAGATAGGTTCTCCCATGGGGAATCAGGCCTGCATTGTACCTAGACTGCTATGGGATTTGCTTTTGCTAAAACTCCCTCACCCTGAATTGAGGCAACAAGTGACTACTGTAACTTCCTAAAGTTTGTGCTAAAACTCCCCAGTGTGGAGTATAACTGCTTCAACCACTTTCCCCTTTGCATTTGCAAATATCTTTCTTCTGTGATGCAATTAGCAGCAGCATCTCCTTTGTTTTCTGTAAATGGTAAGCACCTAAAGTGAACCCGAACCCGTGCATAGTAAATGAGGACCATCATGTAATGTGTCCAAAAAAGAAATAAAGGCCTGTCACAGCAAGGGCCGAGGCTTTTCTCCTCTTGAGAGAAAAGTCATGCTGTCCCTTTTCCTCCACAGGACTCTGAAGTCCATGTGAATTTCTCATGCCTCATCCACAATATGGTGGACCCCACAAGCCAGGGTCTGCATCAGAGTGGTATTAATGATTACATGAGATATAAATTAAAGGGTCTGGTGTATAGTAAGCAATCAATAATGTTAGCTGCACCAATGCCTATCATGATACAATAATAACAATTATTATTATTATTACTGTAACTGCTACTATCTTCCCCTGACCACTTTATTTAAAAATGCAAGACAAGCAAATAAGATGAAACAGCATTACTTATCTCCTTTCCCACTTTTATTTTTCTCCATAGAATCTTTTGTAATAAGTACTATATGTTTGCTCACTCATTTTCTATTTCTCCTACTAGAATATAGACAGAATTTTTCTTTTTTTTAAATTTTGTTTTGTTTTGTTTTCCTCCATAGTCTCAACATCTAGTATGGTACCTTGTATGTAGGAGGTTCTTAATAAATATTGGATGAGTGAATGAATAAGTAGCTCATCATGGGTAACTATTCACAGTAGTCTCTGATAGGAGGTGAGATTGTTTAATCCAGAATCTAAAAATTATAACAAAAAAGGTTAGATGGCTGAAATTCTACAATGGAATGAGAATATAGATAATTCATCATAGAGCCAATCTGAGCGTAATTATTTGTCACAACTACAAATAGCACGTAGTGAATTTTTTAATAATGATTTTATTTATTTATTTTTAGAGAGAGGGGAAGGGAGGGAGAAAGAGGAAGAGAATCATTGATGTGCAAGAGACACATTGATTGGTTGCCCTTTGCACGCCCCCTAGGGGGGACCTGGCTTGCAGTCCAGCTATGTGCCCTTACTGGGAATCAAACCAGCAACACTTCAGTTTGTAGGCTGGCATTCAACCCACTGAGCCACATCAGCCAGGGCCACAGTGAATTTTTAAGATCAGTTTCAAGATTATTGTTTTTAAAAGTTGATGAAGACTTTAGTCAAAATTACTAAGAGTTCTTGTCACATGACCATGCATTCTGTTATTAGAGATGGAGAAGTCTCCATACTTCAGCTGTCTGGGCCTATTGCAAAACCCCAGCTAACGACAATGTTCACTGTTAGCACACTTTGTTTATTCATGTAATACCTGCTGATCTCTTACAAGATTTTTACTGTTCTGCCTAGAAATGACCACTCATTACATCAAAGTTGTCACCATTCTCTTTATCTGCAATTTCAAGAAACTAAGGCCAGTATGAATGTGGTACCCTACCGCCCACCTTGTTCAGGTGGGCACCTATGTTTGACTGCCAGCTTCACTATTTACTGTCTGGGTGGCCTTTTTCAAAATACTCCTATTAGTCTGTTTATTTATCTGTAAAATAGGGCTAAGAAACAACCTTTACTACTGAGGTTTTTGTGAAGATGATATGAAAATGCTTGGTAAATATTGACTATTATAATATGTCCCTAATTGGTCATAGCATCACTTGTAGAAGTCCTGGGAGTTTTCACCTGACTCTTCTCAAAACTGTGACAAAATTCTGTCTTTGAATCGTCTCTTGTCAGTGTTCTTTTTCTTTTGACTGGGGTTATTTCCTACCACCCACTGCTCCTCAAGAAGAAAATAATGGAAAAACATACCTCATACCTGCATTTTAACTTGTAAATTAGGACTGGGTTGTTTTTAAAACAAAATCTAGGGTTATGAGATGATGCTCTCAATTTTTTCTCAGACTTTTGTCCAAAAATTAATATTATGTAATTCAGCATGGTTTCTCTTTATCATTTCTGTGCCTACCCTCTGGGAAAGTCTTTCTGTACAGCAAAAATAAACTGATTCCAATGTTTCCTTCAACTACTACCTGTAATACATATGAGATACTTCAAAAAGGAAAAGCCTACAAAGCTGGAATGATGATACATACATGCTTGGCTCTCATAAAACTGCACCTGTTAAATTTATATGATCAAGTGTCTCCAGGCACATATGAAAAGTTTCAGAGGCACTGCTTATACAGAAAGCAAAGTTTGGGACTTATGCCCTCATACTTGATTTTGGTCTCATAAGAAATGTATCTGAAGACTGTAGGAACAAAGAAAAAGAAAGAAGTCATAATTTTTTAAATTTAGAAATCAGAGGCTCATTTTGGAAAAAAAAAATTAATGAGTAATCCAGTCAGAGAGCCAGAACAGCATTTGTGTTTACTGTAGCCCACACTGCCCTGCCATGAGCCCCCCAGTTCCACTGTCCAGACGCACAGTTGCCCAAAATCGGCCAGGGAATTATGGATGAAGATTGTACTTAGGGATAAGCAAACTGAACCTAAACTGAAATGGTCTATCAAGCATTGACAAATTACTTGAAACAAAGCAAAGGCATTCAAGAATTTTATACTAGATGACAATACCAATCAGAAAATCTTGTGTCAGATTTAAAAAGGCACATTAATAAAGTCAGTTCTTGATGGCCAAAGGTCAGGATTTGAATTAGAGAAAGCACTTTGGGAATTTTCTTTGTGTTTTGTTTTGTTTTGGGGGGTGCTGTTTTATTTTATTTTTTGCTATGAAATCATCTCAATAAAAGCAAGATTGAACTCTAGTGGTGAAAAGCCCAAACTACAATCTATTTAAAAATTTCTCTGTAGTTGAAGTAATAGCCCTGGAATGCTATGCCTAAGAGGTTCAAGAGTCTGCACAGCCGAGCGACAACAGCCAACTTGATCTTAAAAGAACTGTCTGTTTGAAAGTACCCAGATGTCCTCTTATATGGTATGACTGTTATGGCTACATCAAGGCAGCACACTGTTCTAGGGCAAATGCCAAGGGATGGTATTTTTAGACTTCTCAAAAGCAACCACTGAATATATATGAAACTACAAGGATAGCATTCATAAACTAATGTGCTGAAAATAAATTTTATTAAAATTCCTTATGTCAACTTTGAGTATAACCATGTTAATAAGGAACAGGACCAGCCTGAGTTTCATTCAATCCACAAACATGAATTAAGCCCTTTCTCTGGGTGAGCCACTATTGGGGCACTTGAAGAAGTATTAAGCAAGTGTATTGCTTTCCTGGGTAAAAGATAACAGAGGTATAGAGAACTCACACAGGCAGGCTAAAAACACTCTAGAGGTTGCTGTGAACAGTACACCCACAGACCTAAAAGTTGTGTATTTTACAATCTAGGTACGCTTGCCTTGGACTTTGCATAATACCACACTATGTCTGAATACCTTATTCTGACTTGATGCTAGGTATCTATGCAGACTTCATCCAAGAAGTGGATCTATGGTTATAAAATTGGTAAATCATCCAGAGACAAGGATATCATTAATCCTGGTGATTGGTTGGTACTGTTGTCCTTTAAAACTCAAGTGCCTTAGTAAATAGCTCAGGCTTATAACTGAGGTTGCCAAAGGGCAGGATTTCTCAAAGCATATTCAGCAGAAAATGCTGCTGGATATGTATTAGTGAATCAGTATAAAAAATTTTTTAAGGAATATATTTTCTCATGTTACAAAAGAATATATCAGAGCTGGGGAGAATCTGGCTTCAGCAATGACTGGATTTAGAGGCTTAAATATACATACTTAGTATTTCTCCCTGTTATTCTTTACTTGCTCTCTCCTCCTCACTTTCTCTCCATCTCTCATCTAAGTCTGTCCCTGAATGTTGGCTTCTCTCCTTCTATACACAGGTGTTCTCCCTGTAGACAAGAGTACTCAAAAGTTATAGCCTTATTAGATCCATGGCCTAAGAGACAAGGGAAGTCTGTCTCCCAATCTCAGTTTTTAATTCCAGGGGATGTCCTAATTGTCTTGGCTTGGTTAAATTCCCATCCTTTCAACAAACCATGAGTCAGTCTGATTGGTCCAGAGTGAGTAATATGCCTGTGCCAGGGCACAGCGTCTGTATCAGAAGATGGCAAAGTAGAATGATTGCATGCCAGGTGACCATCTCAACGTGAACTACTTTAAGAGGCTCTTGTAGAAGACTTTCTCTGATTATATATACTTAAGAAATTTTAAAATATAGTTAATTCAAGTTCCCCAAGATGGTGGAGGAGTAGGTGGAGCGGCACAAGCCTCCAGGTTGTAATTGCAGAACCAAACCTGAATTACAACTAAACTATAGACAAATCATCCTGAATAACCAACTGAATGCTAGCTAGAGAGAAGCCTTATAACCATGGACAGACAGAAAAAACACATCACCAGAACAAATGTTGGTACAGAGTGCAGAGGAGATATGAGAAACCTGGCTGGGCTCCATGGGTAGCAGCCAAAGTTCTGGAGGGAACTTCAGTGGCTGGGGGTGTCGCCCTGAGAAATTTTGGGTCCAAACCTTAAGCTGAGCTCCCCAGCCTACAGAACCAGAATTGTGAAAGGAACTGAAATAGCATACACCTGTGAAATGCAGCAGGGTTACAGTCCACAAGGCAGAGACAACTAGAAATACAGAAAGCCTCTTAAAGGGCCAATGTACAAAATTTCATTTGTAGCCACCTACCCTGGGCTCCAGCAGAGGAAGGACAGAGTGGATTAGAGACACATGAGGAGAGTCCGGGGCAGATGACTATGCAGAGAACTGCAGGAACAGCTGCCAGGATCCCTGTGCTAAGTCATTCCCATGCTGCAGAAGCCATCTTTCTCAAGCACAGCACTCCTCTCTCAATGGTATCAGCCTGAGAGGATTACTCACCCCACCCTTTGGAATTTAAGCCAGGCTGAGTATAGCTTGAGGCTATATCAGTGGTTAGTTTAACAACTAAGGTGAATCTGTGGGATCCACCTTAATGGATCTGAAACTTTAGCTGACCTTCCTTTGGGCTCAGTGCTGGTAAAAGCTGGCCTTAGAGTCGAGTCTCATTCATTCTGAATACACCCAAGCCCAGCAGAGGGAGCCACATTCTGTGAATTGCTGATAGTTCCAAACAGCTTGCCCAGGGCCAGTGACAGGCAATGTTTGATGTAGTCTATACCAGAGATCTACCTAATACATAAAAGCAAAGCATGCAAAATGAAAAGACAAAGAAAGAGACCACAAATGAAAGAACAAGAGAATTTTCCAGAAGAACTAGATAAAATGGAGGTAAACAATTTATCAGGCAGAGTTTAGAATAATGATTACAAGGATACTCAAAATAATGAAAAAAGACATAGAAACTGTAAAAAAAAAAAAAGGACCAGTCAGAAATAAAGAATGCAATATCTGAAGTAAATACTGCACTGGAAGGAATAAATAATAGGTTAAATGAAGCAGAGGATCAAATCAGCAGTTTGGAAGCCAAGGTAGGAAAAACACCCAAACAGAGCAGTAAAAAGAAAACAGAATTTTAAAAATGAGGAGAGTTTAAGAAACTTTCAGGGCAACATGAAATGTAACAACATCTGCATCATGGGAAAACCAGAAGAAGAGAGGGAACAAGGAATCAGAACTTATTTGAAGAAAAAATGACCAAAAACTCCCCGTCTGGTGAAGGAAAGACACACAAGTCCAGGAAGCTCAGAGAGTCCCAAACAAGTTGGACCCAAAAAGAGCTACATCAAGATACACCATAATTAAAATGGCAAAGAAACAATCTAAAAGCTTCAAGAGAAAAACAGGCAGTTACATACATGAAGAACCAATTAAACTGTCATCTGAATTCTCAAAAGAAATATTTCAGGCCAGAAGAAGTGCCATGAAATATTCAATGTGATGAAAAGCAAGGACCTAAGGCTACTTTACCCAACAAAACATCGTTTGAATTCAAAGAAGAAATGAGGAGCTTCCCAGACAAGAAAAAGCTAAAGGACTTTGTTAACACCAAACCAGTGCTACAACAAATGTTAAAAGGCTTGCTTTAAGAAGAAGAAAAACAGAAAGAAAAAGCACAGGGGAGAATAGCCTAACAATAAAATGGCACTATATATATAATATATATATGATCACCTTTAATGTAAATGGCTAAAATGCTCCAAATAAAGGCATAGGGTAGCTGTATGGATAAGAAAATAAGATGGATATATATCCTGCCTCCAAAAGACTCACTGCAGATTGAAAGGTACATGTAGACTAAAAGTAAAGACATAGAAAAAGTTATTTCATGAGAATGGAAAGGAAAAAAGCCAGAACAGCAATATTTATACTGTATTTTGCCATGTATAATGTGCTCCTGTGTATAATACACACCCATGTTTTGGGCCCAAACTTTCAGGAAAAAAAATTTTGATTTAATTTTTTAATTCAATTTTTTGGCATCATTTATCTTATCAAGTGGATAACAATCAACACCATCTGTCTTACTCTGTGGATAACAATATATGACTCCTTATTTCATTTTGTTGAATCATTGGACAAAAGTGTTTTTTGTTGCAAGTTCATCATCAGTTCAACAAAACTAATTGTTGTATTCTAGGGTATTATTTTGCATGTGGATATCATATTGCTTTCTAGAGTTATACATTTATTGCATAAGCATAAATAAAAGAATTAAAAACATTTAATAGATGCAGAATTAGTATTACCCATGTATAATGTGCATCTTTATTTTTCCCTCAAAAATTTGGGGTAAAAATGTGCATTATACAAGGCAACATATGGTATTTTACAAAACAGACATTCAAACCAAGGCTACAGTAAGAGATGAAGAAGGACACTACATAATGACAAAGGGAACAATCCAACAAGATGATATAACCCCAGTAAATATTTATGCACACAACACAGGAGTACCTGAATATGTAAAGCAAATCTTGATGGATATAAAGGGAGAGAAAGACAGGAACTCAGTCATTTCGGGGATTTTAACACCCCATTGACTTCAATGGATAGATCTTCCAGACAGAAAATCAACAAGGAGACAGTAGCCTTAAACAACACACTAGATCAAATGGATTTAATTGATATCTTCAGAACATTTCACACAAAGCAACAGAATATACATACTTTTCAAGTGCACATAGAAAGTTTTCTAGGATAAACCATATTCTAGGACACAAAACAAGTCTAAATAAATTTAAGAAGATTGAAATCATATCAGGCATCTTCTCTGAGCAGAATGCTTTGAAACTAGAAAACAATCAAAAGAAGAACACTGAAAAGCACACAAATACATGGAAACTGAGTAACATGCTATTAAACAATGAATGGGTCAACAACAAGATCAGGGAATAAATCAAAAGATACCTTGAAAAAGGTAAAAATGATAGCACACAAATCCAAAATCTGTGGAACACTGTGAAAGCTATTCTAAAAGGAAAATTCATAACATTACAGGCTTATCTCAAGAAATAAGACTTCCTGCCATAATGGAGGCATAGGTAGATACACGTTGACTTCTTGCACAAAAAAAAAAAAGGAGGACAACAACAAATTTGAAAACAAAAAACAATCAGAATTGCCAGAAAAATCAAACTGTATGGAAGTCTGACAACCAAGGAATTAAAGAAGAAACATTCATCTGGACTGGTAGGAGAAACAGGGACAGGCACCCTTGGCAGAGAGGATGAGCAGCAAGGAGATAGCTGGAGGACCAGGTGGTCCTACATTTGTGTGCAGACAACCCAGGAAGAACAACTTGGGAGTGAAACAGACTGTGCAACCCAGGGTTCCAGCACAGGAACCTAAAGCCTCAAAACATCTGTCTGTAAAAGCCTGTGTGGGTTGTAGTGGCAAGAGAAACTCCCAGCCTCACAGGAGAGCTTGTTAGACCCACAGGGTCCTACAATGTACACAAACCCACCCACCTTGGAATCACAACCAGAAGGGCACAATTTGTTTGTGGGTAGCAGGGGAAGTGACTGAAAGCCTGCCAAGAGCTGAGCAAGAGGTGTTGTTACCTCTTTGACCCCCTCCCACAGACAGTGCCACAACAAAGTGAAGTGGGTTGTCCCACCCTGGTACATACCTAAGCCTCAACCTCTTACAGTGCAACAGGTGAGCTGAGACAAAGAATTATAGTCCAAAGGAAAGAAGAGATCAAAACTCCAAAACTAGAACTAAGTGATGACAAGATAGCCAACTTATCAGATGCAGAGCTCAAAACACTGGCAATCAGGATGCTCACAGAAATCACTGAGTATGGCCACAAAATAGAGAAAAAAGTGATGGCTATGAAAAGTGAAATAAAGAAAAACATACAGGGAACAAACAGTGAAGGGAAGGAAATCAGGACTCAAATCAACAATTTGGACCAGAAGAAAAAAATAAACATTCAACCAGAACAGAATGAAGAAACAAGAACAAAAAAAAAAAAAATGATGAGAAGCTTAGGAACCTCTGGGAAAACTTTAAATGTTCCAACGTCCAAATCATAGCAGTGCCAGAAGGAGAAGAGGAAGAGCAAGAAATTGAAAATTTATTTGAAAAAAATAATGAAGGAGAACTTCCCCAATCTGGTGAAGGAAATAAACTTCCAGGAAGTCCAGGAAGCTCAGAGAGTCCCAAGCAAGTTGGAGCTAAGGAAGCACACACCTAGACACATCATAATTACATTACCCAATATTAAAGATAAGGAAAGAATCTTAAAAGCAGCAAGAGGAGACAGTTATCTACAAAGGAGTTCCCATAAGACTGTCAGCTGATTTCTTGAAAGAACCTTGCAGGCAAGAAGGGGCTGGAAAGAACTGTTTGAAGTCACAAAGGGCAAAGACTTATATCCAAGATTACTCTATCCAGCAAAGCTATTATTTAGAATGGAGGGGCAGATAAAGTGCTTCCCAGATAAGGTCAAGTTAAAGGAGTTCATCATCACCAAGTTCTTCTTATATGAAATGCTACAGGGACTTACCTAAGAAAAAGATCAAAACTATGAACAGTAAAATGACAATGAACTCACAACTACCAACAACTGAACCTAAGGAAAACAAAAACAGAAACAAGCTAAGCAAACAACTAGATCAGGAACAGAATCATCAAACTGGAGATCACATAGAGGGTTATCAGTGGGGAGGGGGAAGTGGGAGAATGGGGGAAAATATAGGAATAAGAAGTATGAATGGTAGGTACAAACTAGGGGGAGGTTAAGAGTAGTATTCAAAATGCAGAAGCCGAAGAACTTATATGTACAACTGATGGACTAGAACTAAGGGGGGAAATTCTGGTTGGAAGAAGAACGCAGGGCAGAGGGTAATAAAGGGGGAAAATTGAATAAATGTAATAGCATAATCAATGCAATAGCACATAAGATGTGGTTTTATAAAAAGAAACAAGAAAAAGCTCAAATATACAATGTAATTTTACACTTAAGGGAATTTGAAAAAGAACAACAGACAAAACCCAAAGTAAGAGGAAGGAAGGAAATAATAAGGATCAGGGCAGAAATAAAGGAAATAGAGTCTAAAAAAAGATACAAATATTAATGAATCCAAAGGTGGTTCTTTGAAAAGACTGACAAGTTTGACATGTCTTTAACCAGATTCATCAAGAAAAAAGAGAGAAGACTCAAATAAATAAAATCAGAAACAAAAGAGGAGAAATAGCAGCTGACACCAAAGAAATACAAAGAATTGCAAAAAAAAATATTATGAACAACTATATGCCAACAAACTGGACCACCTGGACAAAATGGATCAATCTTAGAACATATTCCTGATTCAGGAAGAATCAGAGAATCTAAATAAACAGATTACACTTGTAAAATTAGAGCAATAATTTTAAAACTCCCAACAAATGAAAGCCCTGTACCAGATGGCTTCACAGGTGAATTTTACCAAACATTCCAGGAAGAATTAACACTACTTTTTCTCAAACTATTTCAAAAAATTCAAGCTTATTTTACAAAGCCAGTATTATCCAAATTACAATACCAGATAAAGACACTACAAGAAAATAAAATTATAGGCCAACATCCCTGATGAACATAGATGCTAAAACCCTCCACCAAGTACGAGCAAACCAATTACAAAAGTGCATAAAAAATCATACACCATGATCAAAAGGACTTATTCCAGGAATGCAAAGTTGGTACAACATTCACAAGTCAATAAATGTGATTCACCAAATAAACAAAAGGAAGGAGAAAAAACACATGATCATACCCATACATGCAGAAAAAAACATTTGTTAAAATCCAACACCCATTTATGATAAAAACTCTCAGCAAAGAGGGAATAGTGGGAACATACCTGAACATAATGAAGACCACATATGACAAACCCACTGCCAGCATCATACTCAATGGGCAGAACCCACAAGCGTTCTCCTTAAGATCAGGAAGAAGACAGAGGTGTCTGTTTTCACCTCTCTTATTCAACATAGTACTGGAAGTCCCAGCCATAGCAATCAGACAAGAAGAAGAAACAAAAGGCATCCAAATTGGAAAGGAAGAAGTAAAACTGTTTATTTTCGGTAGACAAGATACTGTGCATAAAGGACCCCAAAGATTCCACTGAGAAATTACTGGGACTGATAAAGGAATTCAGAGAAGTATCAGGATACAAAATTAATATCCAGAAATCAGTTGCATTTGTATATGCTAATAACGAACTAACAGAAAAGGAAATTAAGAAAACAGTCCCATTCACAATTGCTTCAAAAAGAAGAAAATACCCAGGAATAAACCTAGCCAAGGATGTAGAAGACCTATACTCAGAAAATTATGACACTGAAGAAGAAATTGAAGAAGATACAAATGAATGGAAGGACATACCATGTTCATGTAGAGGAAGAATTAATATTAATAAAATGTCCATACTACCCAAAGCCATCTATAGATTCATCTCAATTCCTACCAAGATTCCAATGACGTATTTAACAGAACTAGAACAAATATTTCAAAAATTTATATGGAACTACAAAAGGGTCTGCATAGCAATGGAGACCCTGAGAAAGAAGAAAAAAGTTGCAGAAGTCACGCTACCTAATATGAAACTATACTATAAGAACATAGTAATCAAAACAACATGGTACTGGCATAAAAACAGACACATAGATCAATAAAACAAAATAGAGAGCCCAGAAATAAACCCACAGCTTTATATTCAATTAATATTTGACAGAGGAAGCAAGCACATACAATGGACTAAA
The DNA here is from genome assembly GCA_004027475.1 of Anoura caudifer. NCBI lineage: Eukaryota > Metazoa > Chordata > Mammalia > Chiroptera > Phyllostomidae > Anoura > Anoura caudifer. The sequence goes on from PVKU01009326.1 coordinate 57,750, forward strand.
GACAGTTTATTCAATAAATAGTATTGAGAAACTGGATACATACTCCTGAAAGTAGACCATCTTCTTACACCACACATGAGAATAAATTCAAAATGGTTAAAGCTTTAAATGTTAGACCTGAAACAATAAAAATAATAGAAGAAAACATAAGCAGCAAAATCTCAGACATTGCTGGTAGCAATATTTTTTCAGATATATATTCCCAAGCAAGGAAAACAAAAGAATAAACAAACAAATTGTACTACATCAAACTAAAATATTTTTGTACAGCAAAGGAAAACATCAACAAAATAAAAAGACAACTCACAGAATGGGAGAACATATTCACCAATACATTTGATAAGGGGTTATATCCAAAATTTATAAAGTACTTACAAAACTTAACACCAATAAAACAACCAAATTAAAAAATGGGCAAAGAACCTGTACAGTTTTCTAAAGAGGACATACGGGTGGCCAATTGACATATAAAAAGATGTTCAATTTCCCTAATCATCAGAGAAATGCAAATTAAAAACACAATGATGTATCATCTCACACCTTTCAGAATGGCTCTCATCAATAAACCAACAAACAACAAGTGCTGGTGAGAATGTGGATAAAAAACACTTTTGCACTGTTAGTGGGAATGCAGACTGGTAATGCCACTGTGGAAAGCAGTATGGAGATACCTCAAAAAATTAAAAATGAATCTGCCTCTTACCCAGTGATCCCACTTCTGGGAATGTATCTGAAAGAACCCAAAACACTATTTGGAAGAATGTAAGCACCGCTTTGTGCACTGTGGCATTATTTACAATCACTAGGTTACAGAAGCAGCCCAAGTGTCCATCAGTAGATGAGTAGATAAAACAACTACGGGACATTTACACAATGAAATACTTCTCAGCTCTAAAAAAGAATAAAATTTTACTCTTTGCATTAGTATGGATGGACATGAAGAATATTATGCTAAGTGAAATAAGCCAGTCGAATCGAATGAACAAACTGAACTAACAAGCAAAATAGAGACAGAGTGATAGACAGAGAGCAGCATGACACCTAAATGGGAAGGTCAGAGGATGGAGGGATTGAGCAAAAAGGAAAAGGACTCATGGACATTGACAATAGTGTAGTGATTGTGGTGAGGAGCATGGTATAAGTAGACTAAATGCTAATGGAAAAATACAATAAAAATAATACAAAAATAAAATTAAATTACATAGTTATTTCAGTTCATTTACTGCAGGGATGCTCAGAACCTTCAATATGCCAATGCCCATAGTAATTCTTCATGAAACAAATACATACTGCAGCGATTATTAATTTTTTGTCTGCATGATACTGATTCACAGTGAATTGTTTAGGAGAAATATTTGGTAGGGCAGTTCAGGAAACACAGCTCTACAGACATGATACTCCTGAAGTTATATCAGTTATTTCCACTTGTAAATGTTAAATGTTGCCATCCTAGATTTCACAAATGTTCGTTAGGTACTTGGGCACAATGCTTGGTGCTGGGGACAGCAGTGAACAAAACAGATAATGAGCGGGCAGTTACAGAATTATATTCTAACAGGGAGACTACCACAGAATAGATGCATAATGTTAAGCAGTGATAAGTGTGTCAAAGAAAAATAAAGCAGAGTGAAGTAAAAGAGAATACAGTAGGAGCTGGATTAGATAGGCTGGTCAAGTAAACGTGGAGTTTGAGCATGGGCTTGCCTGGAGCAGCCAACTGCTTGAATATCTGGACACACAGTATCTCAGGCCAGTGCATGAAAAGATTCTGGGATGGACACATACCTAATACTTGGGGAAAAAGTGAGAAGACCAAGAATCAAGGGAGTTAGGAGACATTTACTGTTACCTTGTAGCAGGGAAAAGGTGAAAGATTTGAGCAAATGAGTAACAGTCTGCACTAATAAATTATGCCAGGATGACCCAACCAGCAGCTGCAGGAAGCATTTTTGGAGGTGGATAATAGGGAAACGGCAGTTAAGAGACTGGGGGTTTAGGTAATGTGGATACGCTAGAGCAGTGGTAATGAGCAAAGAAAGGAGATCACTCCACTTCACATTACTGGCTTGGTATATTCGATGTGGGCTTCAAGGGACTAGGAAGGATAACTAAAGAATTAATACCCTATAAGCCAGTGGGAAAGATGCTTCAATCACAAATTCAGAAGTCAAGACCACTGGTGTCAGAACAGCTCAATGACCAGTGGGTTTAAGCACCCAACTTGTGGAAGATAAAGAAAGCCACGAAAGTAAGTTAGACACATTCCATGCTGGGAAGTTTGCTTTTAAGGCAGAGACTACTGGGAACCACTGAAGGTTTTTGACCTAGAGAATAATATGATCAGTGTGAATGTTTGAAGCATGTGGAGGTCTTCACTTTCTCCAGCTCATATCAGTCCTTTGCTGTTCGGTGCCTTACTCCCTCAGGACTCCGATGGAAGGCAGGGAACTGATGTACTTACATAAAGAAAGGCACTAATCACAAATAATGCCTAAATTACAGAATCTGCTACTTCCAACTGTCAGGCATTGCAAGGAAATTAATGACATTTGAAGTCTCTTGGCTGAAAAAGGGAGGGTGATACCAGGAAGCACTATAGCAGTAGTTTACAGTGTGAACTTTGCCTGGTTCCGTCATTTCTGAGCTATGTGAGCATAAGGCTCTCTGTGCATCAGTGCTGCATCTATAAAATATAAATAATAATGGTACTTACATAAAGAGTATAATGGAAATTAAGTAAATAGAACACAAAGAATGCTTAAAGCAGTGTCTGATGCTCTGCAAAAAAGAGAGAAGTGTCTGTTTAGTCAACTTTTATACTTATCCTCAATCTCCATGTCCCAAATCCCTACTTTTCACCCGGACAGATTGTCAGATAAGAACTAAGACAGAGGAGAGAGGAGGAAGATGGTACCCAGGTAGGAGGGAGCAGATTCCACTTCCCCCTACACATAGGAGAAAAACGTAGCCGATCTACTGAGGAACAGAGCAAACAGCCAACAGTAACCCTGAATATGTGAAAATAGGAGACCAAAAATTGTAGCAGACATTGAAAAACCAGGTGGTAAGGACAGTACTTCAGGACAATAAGGTCCCAAGGACCAGCCAGGGACCAGGATGGATGCAGCCCCAGGCCTGGTGCCCACTGGGTCTGACACAGGGTTCTGGGGAGAAAGCTGGGTCAACAGCTCCCTCCCTAGCCAAACAAGGTTCAAGCAGCAACAGGAGAGACCTGGTTGCTTGAAGTCCCACAGAGGGAAATAAGGACTAAGTGGCAAACACCCAGGGGCTGTTAGCACTGACAGAGACTGTGGACAATGGCTCAGGAGAGTTGAGAGTCATGCCATGGTGGGCCCTGACCCCAATAGTCCCTGGTCTAGCTGGAGAATTGGGCTGTGTGAGAGGCCAGGCCACTGTAGGGAGCGGCATACTTGAATATGAGGAATTTCTCAAAAAGAAAAAGTGAAAAGAGATACTGTTTGGGGAATTCTCCTGCAACAATCACTCTACCCTCCTCCCCACCCAGCCAGGCAGCGATCCTGAGGTAGCCCAGGAAGCCCTGCACACTCCCATAGCACTGGGAACCCTATGCCCCCAAACCCGTGGAGCCTGAGGTGGCCTGGCCAAGCGCCTGCAACCCAGGGAGAATACACTCTGCGGAAGGCCTGGATTCCACACACAAGGCCTGAAAGAGAGGCACCAGGCTAGCTCTGGGGAGAGTGCGCAGCTAGCCACAGGAAGAGTGTGCCTGAGGCTGCCTGAGTGAAGATTGGGGAGGGAGAAAAGCCCCTCAGCCTGCTGCAGCCAGCTAGACCAGGAAAACCTGTGTGGCCAGTTTGAACAAACAAAAGGCTTTTTTTTTTTAAGTAATTATTTGTTTTTTATTATTTTCTTATCTTTCGATCCCTTTTTCCAATCTCTCCTTCTTTCTTCTTTTATTCCCTCTTCCTTTCTTTCCAATTTTATCTCTTCTTCCTTCCTTCTTCTGCTTTTTTTTTTTTTTTTAATTCCCACAAGTGAGACAAAAAAAACCTGGAACTGTGAAAAGACCAGAGTTGGACCCAAAGAGGGGGCATCGCAAAAGCTGAGACAGTGAGACAAATTTCACTTTGTGATTACAGAGAACCGGCAAGTTATGGCATATTTGTATTATTATTATTTCATTATTCTTACATCTTTTATTTGAATAGTATTTTTGTATTCCTCTTCTTTCTGTTTAGTCTTATTTGCTTGGCTGGTTAAATTATATCATTTGACAGGTTTCCCCTGTTCTCTCTATCATAGTGTATTGCTAATTTACTGTCTTTCACTTCACTTATGTTCCATTAACACACCACTCAAGGTACTATATGCCCTATTCTTGTTATCCAGATCACATACATTCTGTGATATGATTGTTGCTCCATTATTATTGTGAATAATAGCTGTTCTAAATACTACACAACACCTCTCCCAGATACTAGCCCACTTCACAGTTTCCTGAACTCTTTGACTGTAGTGGTTAACTTTATTCTCTCACATACTACACCTATTTACTATCCTTTACTCTCAACTTACCTAATGAATCAATTTGGTAAAACAGCAGGATACAAAGTCAATATTCAGAAATCAAAAGCATTTTTGTATACCAACAATGAAATTTCAGAAACAGGGATCAGGAAATAATCTTTATTTGAGGATTAATTGATCTTTTCTCCCTTAGTTCTTTCTCAAAAAATTTTATTTGTTTATTTTTATAGAGAGGTTTAGGAAAGGAGAAAGAGGAGAGAAACATCTGTGTGAGAAAGAAACATCAATCCGCTGCCTCCCATGTGTGCCCCAACTGGGATGGAACCTGCAACCCAGGCATGTGCTCTCAGTGGGGATTGAAACAGCAACCTTTTGCTTTGTAGGATGATGCCCAACCAACTCATTGGTCAGTGTAACCTTTTCTCCCTTGGTTCTTTTTTTTTTTTTTTTAATTTTATTTTAATTGTTGTTGAAGTACAGTTTTCTGTCTATTATTCCCATCCTAGCACACCCCCCAGCCCTCCCCACCTTCCTCTAATTTCCACCCCCCCCCCCTATAGTTTTTGTTCCTGTGTCCTTTCTCCTTGTTCCTGTAAATCCTTCCCCTTTTCCCCTGATATTCCCTTCCCTCTCCCCTCTGGTCACTGTCAGCCTGTTCTCTATTTCAATGTCTTTAGTTATATTTTGCTTGTTTTTTTTGTTGTTGTTTTGTTGTTTAGGTTCCTGTTAAAGGTGATATCATATGGTGTTTGTCTGTCACCACCTGGCTTATTTTGCTTAGCGTAATGCTCTCCAGTTCCATCCATGCTGTCACA